>JADBJO010004836.1:140000-183944 GCA_016801955.1 Conus betulinus
AGAGATCCAGGGAAGTAAAAATTGAGGAGGAGGGAGGGGGGGGGGGGGGGTGTGCAGGTGGGTGAAGACTGACACACACACACCCCCCCCCCACACACACACACACACACACATGCACACACGCACGCACGCACGCACGCACGCACGCACGCACGCACGCACGCACACACACACACACACACACACACACACACACACACACACACACACACACACACACACCAGTGTGTCACACGGTCATAGATCTCTCTGTCTCTGTCTGTCTGTCTGTCTGTCTCTCTCTCTGTTCTGCGCGCACGTGTGTGTATGTGTGTGACCACCTTCACGCCTTGAAGCCTCTCTGTGTAATGACCACCTTCACGCCCTTTAAGCCTCTCCGTGCAATAAAATTGATGGTTTGAAATTCTGTGTTCCGTTATCTTTTTGCAAGTGGGTACAAGAAGCTAAAGAGAATAAATTATAGACAATAACACTGTTGTCTTCCTTACACACCCCCCCCCCCCCCTTCTGCCTTTGGCTTTAGCTGTGCTCTAGTCTTCCTTTCCTCCATCATTACAATAAGCGTGAACGCAAATAAGAAAGTATCACCCTCATTGTTGTGTTAATCATAAAATTATAATAAAATACACCCCAATCAACTCTCTTGACCTCATGTTCAGGGTAAAAGGTCAAACTAAAATAGTGCCAAACTTGTGTGTGTGGTTGATTTATGTATATTCGGCTTTACTCTATCAATCATTTATAAACGGACTCAGCAATTTTGCTTTGTCTGCAAAATATAATGGATCACATGTTATACTGCAAAGACACCGTTGAGATTGATGACATCATCCGTGAACTACATTATAATAATAAATTTGGGCTGAACGAAAGGCCATATCACGCCGCCTTTTCCGGAAGTGATATTATACGCCGCCGTCTGATTCTGAAAGAAAGAAAGCGACTGTGGCTAGGAGCTGGAACAAAACCTTGAACGGTAGGCTTATGATTAATATTCAGTTTGTCAGTGTGTCTTTCGAGTCTTTTCTTTTCATGGGCAAACTTAAAATCTGTGGCTTTGCAGGACAAAAACGCTGCCTTGTCACAAAAGATTGACTCATTCTTCGATTTGTGGTCTACGTAAGACTTCGGCAAGACAGAAGACGAGGCCAGAGCCACAGACTCGGTTGTTGTGAGTGAGGCAGCATTGCTTTTGTAGGTATACTGACATCCCTTCTGTATTTTAATTGCGTAGATTTCATTGTAGCTGTAGTCATGTTAATGTGATTTCATCATTCATTCATGAGAAGCGAGCACTTGTTGAGTGTTCAGTGGCAGACATCGAGATGGTGAGGAAGGTGATGGAGACAGCACCGGTCTGCGGCCGAATGCTACCAGTTCCACTTCGGGGCGCACTGTGTCTGCCGACTTCTGACAACAGTCCGCAGATCCCACCTTGCACAAACACACTGAAATTTAGTTGATCCAGTTTAATTTGCCTGTGTGTAATTTTGAAAAAAAAAAAAAAAAAGAAAAGGGAGGGGGGGGGAGTTGGGGGAGGGAGGGAAGACTCGGATTCAAAATTAAACCAATACATACATGTCCAACTCTGTTTTTCAACCCTCTTGGTGTGCAGTTTCAGAACACAGAGAAAATGCCTATCGGAACAAACTTCTTTCCAGATGTGTTTAGGGTGGACAGAACACCAAATCCACTTTAGGCATGCCAGCGATCTTCTTTCCATAGGGGTTAGCGGAGTAGTGACTCCTTTCATAATGTCATTCTTCTGTCACTCAGGCAATCTCTGTTGACTTGCTGATAAGTATTTCATACTTGAGAGGGCGAAAATAAAAATCAGGCAGCAAAACAAAAATAGAACTTGAGACAGTTGCCTTTTAGGTTGCTTTCTCCTTAAAGTCTTCTCAGAGCATGCTTACATTACTACACAGAAGAGGGTAAAAACACACTCACACAGTTACGCAAAGTACAGACACACATTCACATACACACACACACACACACACACACACACACACACACACACACACACACACACACACACACACATTCTCTCCAACAAGCATGACTAAAGACCATTTAAAATTAGTGAATGTGATTGGGTTAGACACTGCTGCAGTGGAATTGGTTATTGTCATGTAAAGTTTCGGTCTTGTGCTTAGTCATGCAGGAAGTATGTTAATGGTGTAGTGTTGTCAGAAATTTTACATTAGAGGCAGTCATTCAGTGTTGTACATCTTGTTGAAGTGAAAGGGTAAGGTTTTTTTTTTGTTGTTGTTGTTTTTTGTTTTTTTAACCTTTGGCCCAAAAAATCACATCAAAAATGATGAAAAAGTAACACTAAAATTTTTAATGGTATCAAGGGTTCATCATATATCAATTGACCATGTGGGTGCACATTGATTCTCCACAAGCTACTTATCAAGAATCACTTTTGACAGGAGGATCGATCATCCAGATAGATCTGTGTGACATACTTTGGTTAGTTAAATGAGTAAAGGCTGATTAAGGAAAGGACCATTCTGTGTAAATCATCAGTATGTTAATGAGGTTTCCTTTGCTTGAAGACATACTGATTTACCACAAAAAAAGGCATGTTAGTGTCATGGTGCGTTGAAGTGCTACTAAATAGGCCAGTTTGGTTGCCAAATACTATCAGAAAATTGGTCCAGCTTGCAACATTTTCCACTAGGATAGAATAGATTTCCCCTCCGTCTCAGCATTTACAAATTACAGCCCGCCTCCTGCCTCTTCTCCCTCTACTCCCAGCCGGATTCTTGCCTGCACCAGGGACATAAGAACACTTTGCATGGTTTCAGTATTGAGTTCAAAATCTCATTTTGCTCCCTTGAGGAAGGCAAGGGAAGTTACTCTTGGAGGCATTTTGTTGTCCCACCTAAAAGTAAAAACCATGGGGAAAAACTGAAACTCTTGATTGTCTACATTATTGTAAGTGCTTTGCTGCATTGCACAGCAGTGCATGCATTAAACTTTGGCTCCAGGAGATTTCAGATTTGGCCACATGTATACACTTTCTGTGAGGTAGCTTGATATGCTACTTGAAGTTTCATCATTTTTGAAGGGCAATAGATGCTGATTTAGACATGCAGGTTATATGTTCTTAAATAAAACCCATTGCAGTATTGCATGTGAAGTTTGACTTTTTATGGAACTCTGTTTTTCTCTGGGATTTCTGATGCTTTATGATTAGAAACATAAACAAATATTTAATTACACATACTATACCGTGGCTCACTAATACAATAAGCGACAGGGGTTCGCTATCCTAAACCGGTGTCGCTTATTGTGTTAGGGAGCCACGGTAAGTATGTTAGATTAAACATAATTTCAGCAGATCGGTCTTTCCATGTAAGGGTAAAATTTGTGTAGAATTCCATGATCAATTCAAAGGTAGTAATAATAGGAGTGCAGGGTTCTAAGAGCTAGTGACACTGCAGACAGTTCACTGCCAACCTTTTGTTTTTACTAAGAGGGTTTTTGCGTTTTTCTTTTGCTCATTTTGAAGAGTTATAATAATAATTAATATTTTCAGAATTCTGACATGGTTTTTTTTTTTTTCTCTCTCTCTCTTTTTTTTTTTTATCATTTCCTGATCTTTCAAAGAGAGCTGAATATGATAGTTTTTGCTGGTGCTGAACCATTCTTTTTGCTTTCTTTGGAAGTTACTTAAATGAAAGCGCCTCTAATTTAGCATCGACATTGGGATATGATTGGAAATATGGTCCAGTGGCATCTGTTAAGAAGTCCTAAGCTACTGACTCAAAAAAATATAGATATAAATGTTTTGAAAAGGTGTGAAAATAAACAAATGCCTCTGTTGGTTTACCTTTATTCAGACTTTAATGAGATTTAGACTTTAAAGGGAGCAGTGGGATTGGTACCAGCTTGGCCGCTGAACATATGCAATATGCTTTTCCCATGCATACACATCTGATATCCCGTATCCTAGAAGCTAAGAGAAATGGAACCTTGATCTTGTTAGGAGAGAAGTTCAGGTACATCATATTATTGTTAGTTAACTATTTTGAATAAGAAAAGAAAAGAAAGTTTGGTGACAATGACCAGGTCATGGTGCAAGCAAGAAATCAATAGCAGCAGTGAGACTGGAGAGTGGTTGAGTCACCCTGGGCATTCCTGTCTTGGCATGAGGCAGATGCTGATGACATGAGCTGTAACAACTGAGCTTACTACACAGTGGGTGGGCTGACTTAACTCCATTTGTTAACGTTGACAGATTCATCAGATTTATAGCAAAATATTTATAAGCATATTTTGGAGATAGCTGACACCTTTGTTTCCAGGTTGTTGTTAAAACATCAATTGCTCAGTTGGGTGATAAATAATCCCCTACCCCACCTTCCACCCACACTCGCTTCCCCTCAGCCTGTTGTAAACTTAACATGTTGACTGATGAGCACCTCCCTTATCCCTACTTACTTACTTAATCCTCTTCACCCCGTGTCCCAGGGCATAAGGCGCCAGCCTCCTTATCCCGATGACATGTCGAAAAAAGTAAGTTCCAAGTCTCTCCTCCTGTCCCTCTTTTCTTTCTGATTGTTGTAAACATGACATATTGTTGAAGAAGTTAATGATCTCCCCCTGTTTCCATTCCCTCTCCCCCAGTTTTTTTTCCCCCCTTGCTTATTATAAACATGATTAGTTGATTTTTGTTCCCTCCCTTTTTTTTCAGAGTGTTGCAAATATGACTTGTAGACTGTAATGAGTTCCAGTTCATGATGAATGGTATAGATAGTAATGTCTAATCTATTCAGACATCTGACTGATGAAGATTTGTTAGTCTCTGCCAACTTATAGTTCAGCAAGTCATCATGGAATTGTGCATATCATTATGTGCAAATATGGATGGATGCTGTGTTTGAAAGTAGACTGTACCTATGTTCCATTACTTCTTAGCTTTATGTATTGTCAAAATACTGTTGCTAGGATCAGTATTCAAACCTGAGTGTTGTCTGACATTTAGACTATGTAAAATTGTTTCATAACCAATAACACCGTGGTTTTCATGTTCACGAGAAGAGAAAACGAGGCACTGAGTAATGTATTCATAAAATGGTTTTATTTGTTCAGTAAGTTTGAGATTGCATAGAACAATAGGTCTGGTCATTGCATTGATTTCAGTGATGAAAATACTTTGAAAGCTTCCCCCAAAGATATTTACTTTGCAAATGATTATAAAGGAACTATTCTTCGTTACACTTTTAGCCAAGTCTGACCAAGAAATAGTAACTTGGATCAGCTGATTTTCTGTATCTAGAAGGACTGGATACTTTGCATCAATTAAAACTAAAGTGGTTGATTTGAATTATATTCTTTAGTTCGCTAGCACTGTAACAGACTGTTATTGTGCCAGGGCTTCACTCCTTAAAAGTATACCATGAGAAGGAAGACTACATGTATAGATCGCTGGTTGGATTTTTGTGTAATGTCACGGGGTAAAGCAGTAAGTGGAATATCATGTTGAAAAGTATACCTATAGAAGTCAAACTGCCTGCACAGATCATTGATTGGATTTTGACAGAACTGGCTAGCCTGAAGCAGTTTTTTTTCTTGTGCCTGTGATATTGTTTCAGGGAGACAGCTACCATCAGCATATTGTCAGTCCCTCAGTGATGAGTTTTTCTCTCTTTTTTTTCTTGCATATGTTTATGTGACAAATTCATAAAGAAAAAAAATGTTGTGGGACAGATGTGTGTTGTGTGAATCAGTATCACTTGATATTGACTGTTTTGACATCTAATGGACAGATTTTGCAATTGAATGAATATTATCATTATACAGCTCATGTATTATTTGTATTCCCTGGCCAGAAGCAGACATTATTGCCATATACTTTTTTCTTTTCATGTGGTTTCAGGTCATATTCACATGTGACTATGAGTAGCAACCATTATCAAATTAGAAAAAGAAACTACAGTGTGGACTGTTTGTGTTTTCTTCATGATTTTCAGAACCAGGTTTGCCCAAATGATGACTCATAGTGCCAGATACTGTTTGGGGATTGAGGCTGGGGAGGATAATGAAGAGGAGGAGATTGGGGGGGGGGGGGGGGGGGAGTATTGCTACTTGTTAATTGCTGTCTTCCCAGCGCTCGTAGGCTGAACAAGCAGGCAAAATCTGGAACATGGTAATTGGTTAGGCTTCCCCACTTCAGAAGTTCTGAGGGTATCAAAATATGGCTGTAGTTGTACAAGAAATTGTGATAATCCTGCTACTGCAACAGTGAGCACACAAACAGATTTAACCATGTATACAAAATTTAAAAAGAGGAAGGGGTTAGTTACCTCTGGTTTGTAGTTATACAAGAAATTGTAATAATCCAGCTACTGCAACAGTGAGCACTCAAATAGATTTAGCCATGTGTACAAAATTTAGAAAGAGAAGGGATTAGTTACCTCCAAGGACGCAAACAAACAAGAGTACAGGACAAGACACAATGCATTTCGACCTCTTGGGTCTTCTTAAGGCAAAAACAAATAGCATTAAGGACAATAAAAACAAAAAACGAGAAACCACTTACCTATTCATATTCAGCGTAAAATCAAAATGTATACATATACAGGTTCCCAGACTTTTGAAAGAGTGATAACATCATGGTTTAGCTGGATTATGCATGCTTGTTGGGTTCTTCACTATTTAGTCATTAGAGGATTTTACAAGCATGTCATTTGTCCTCTTTTCAGCTGATTTCCTTGTTTTTTATCATCAGCTGATTTCCTGCTTTCTGCTTGCTGATTACCTCATTTTTGTTGCAGGAAATCTTCAGAAAGATAATCCCAGACTCCATAACTTCTTTCTTCTGATAATAAAAAAAATCTGAATGAAAACTTGTTGAAAATGTATTTGGAAGCAGAAAATCTGTTATGTTTCGACGTGGAAACAGCTGCTGTAGTCCACTGCCCCTTTTTTTGCCACCTGCCTGACCTTCTATCAGACCTTCCACTCCTTCCCTCTTGTGTTATTCTCTTCCTCATTATCTTCAGGAAGGTGGTATGCCTGATTTTATGACATGATCAAAACCAGGTAAATGTCACAACAACATTGACTGCGTTTCACTGGGTATCTATTTTAGATTTTACTGCATTTATATGTATCTCAGTACACTCACTACGCACAAATAGCAGAACTTACAGAGCCGTGTGAACAGACGGGAATCAAACTGTCAGACATTGAGACAGTTTGCTGTGGTGTTCATGTCCTGTGTCAAGATAGGTACCACTGCTTCCCAGCTGTTTTGTTCACAGTGCAAGGAGAAACTTGTGGCATTGTTACTGAAGTATCGTTTTGTTTTTTTTTTCAGTTCATTTTTGTCTTTCCATCAGGTTGTCATGGCAGAACAGGAAGAACAAGTTGAAGCAGTAGCTGCAGAAGACAATGAGAATGATGACAACCCAGACTACAAGGCCCCAGCACCGAAGTCTTTGGATGAAATTCTCGAACAGGACCAGGCTGATGAGAGTTTGCGGAAATATAAAGAACAGTTGCTGGCTGAAGCTGTATGTGGAGAGAAAATTGTTCATGGTGAGTCTATAAGTATGATAGTCATATTCTGTTTAATTGTTCTTATGAAAAAAATAATCCATAAAATACATTATTTTCTGATTTGATCATAATAGCTGTTTTTATTTGAATGATTTAAAACAATTTTAAGTAGGATGATGAGTGTGGAATCATTTATCTTTCATTTGCATTCTATTCTTGAATGTTACAAAATGGTTAGATACTTTTGTGGCATACAGAATTGAGTGATCTCTAGGGACAAATGTAAAGAAAGAAAGTCTATACAGTTTTCTTAAAATCAGTTTGGGTATAATTAGATTCTCAATATACATTAGTGTGATTTAATTAAAGCTTAGTTTTGAAGAACAAATGCCAAATGGACTGCTTTTCAACATGTTATATAGAACAAGACAAAGGAAGACGAAGAAGAAACATTAACAAAATGTCAAGCCATTCATTGATAGTGTATATCAAACACATAGATATACTGAATGAACAGCATACCTCTTATTTGCTTTTTGTATTGAAAGAACAAACAAGTAGAGTAACTCATGCTTTCATCATGAAATAATTACAGGCCCTTCACTCCAAAGTCCAGATAATTGCTGCTTATGAAACCAAATCATCTAGCAAATTTTAACACAGAGCACACAAAATTTTTTTTTGTTTTTAAACAAGCTGTTTTCAAACTAAGTAATATAAGTCTATGGTGAAGGTAAATGATTTACGTAACTTGAAAATTCACTTTGTCTTTCAGTGTTTCTTTTGAACATTCAAAAGCTAAAAAGGCACATGCTCTAGTTCAAGAAAATCAATCAATAGAACAATTTGAAAATCTATAGAAGGAAGATGATTTTTTTTTTTTGTTTGATTTGGGTACTCTGTCTTGTTTTTTTTGGGGAAAAAAAAAACACTCGTTGGCAAATCATGCAGAACCAAAATGAATTAATGTCATTTGAAAGTTAGATTTCAAACTAAAAGAACCTTATTTATCTGGTTTGATCAGTTTGATATAGATCGGGCTTGACATTTGTGGCTGCTATGGACAGCCAGTATCTGTTTTGTCTCTTGATTTACTGGACTCATACTCGCCCAGAGTAGTTACAGATATGGAGCATACAATGCCCTGACATTAACTTCTGTTTCTTCTTCTGTGGCATCGTTTCAAAGAAGACCAGCAGACTTGGTTCCTTTGCACAGGAGGTAGGCTTCACATGCAACCCCAAACTAAATGCTGCTGCATACATGCTGCATCCAAGTCATTCGAGCAATGAAAGTCCTTAAAAGTAGATAATTGGAGACAGCTGGAGAGAAGCAGCGACTGCCATGTTGGAAGTGGGCAAAACTCGTAAAGACAAGGGTGGAAAAAGGCAATAAGCTGCCTCCAAATGCCCAGTTTGTACTTGTGAAGGGTGCAGAAACCCTTCAGCTTCAGGTAGCATCAAATCCTGACCATTAGATAAGAAGCTTCATCCTTTGACTTGGCCAGGGTGCCTAAGTGGCTCCCTAGGGTCCCCTGCCTTCCCTCTTTTCATTTTTCTTCCTGGTTTCACCCATGTGTGACGCATCCGGCCTTTGTAGAGGTCTGTGCTCCACAGAGTGCTTTTTACTTACTTTTTTTTTTCTAAGTTCAAAATTATAATGTGATTAATCCAAAATGGGTGATTTAAATCAAACATAATGTTGTTATGTACCATAGAACTGTAACACATGCTGGTGAAGGCAAAAAAGTGTGTCAACAATGGAAAAATGATCAGCATATGTAAGCTTTTTGCAGAGAAAGATTTTAAAGTCGTTTTTACTGTGTTTTTAGAAAATCTAATTTAATGTGTTGTGTGTATCATTGTATGTGACTTTTTTTCCTTATTGAAACATCTACTTATAGTGACTGTGACCAGGTGAAAGCCCTGATCTGGTCTGTTGCGATTGGATGGGCTATAGACAAGATGAAGAGTATTGAATAGATATGCTGCAACAATAATCAACCAAAAAAAAATAAACAAGCAAACATTACCAGTTTTGATATTTATCAACAATATACAATCCCCACTCATCAAAGTAGAAATCAGGGGGAGAGAAAAAAAAAAGAATTAAGAAACAAATGAAACCAGTTGTAATATGGATAGGCAATATGAAACCTCAGGCAGCTCATTCCAGTCCGTATTGTTGGTATTACTACTACTACTACTATTGTCACAACTACTTCTACCACCACTGCAACAGCTAGGAGGACTTTTTCTATGGTAACCTGACTTCTGATGCTACAGTGCAACTGTAGCCATACAGTATTGTGCTTGATTGCACTTGAGTTTAAAAGACTCTCCCTCCCCCTTCATGCTCACACTTTTTTTTTTTTTTTTAAACATCTTATGCATGAATCTCTTGTGTTGATATTTTGGCATGAAAAGGTTTGTTGTTGAACACGCATCACTTCTAACGCAGTGACAAGATTTGTATATTCTTTTCAGATCATGATAACCCCTGCAATGTGATTGTCAAGAAGCTTGCCATTTCTGTGGAAGGGAGAGATGACATTGAAATAGATCTGACAGGTCAGTACTGGTTTCAGCATGATCATGTTTGTTGCATCCTTCTCAAAGATGTTTAGCTGTGTCTTTTGTTAAAATTGTTTCAACTAGATCTCTGTTACTGGTATTTTTTGTGCTACTTAGCTGTCCCTTTTGTTGAAATTGTTTCGACTTGATCTTACTTATTTGTGTGTGTGCTTAATCATGCCTTTTTGGTGTCACTTGATTACTTAGGTCATGAAAATGTAGATTATTCATTCATTTGCTGTCTCACTGCATGCTTGACACTGGAATGAGAGTATACGAGTTCTGTGGATGTGATTCTTGGCAGTGGTCACTGAGAAACAGACCTTCGCCAAAGTCGGATCATGCATGAGTGAAGCCCTTGGAGTTGACCGTCGCTTTCAGTTTGGGCTTGGTTTTAGATACTTAGTTACTGTCCTTGTCCTTTTGCTGTGTTGAGTAAGCAGTGTGTCCTTTTTCATGGAAGTTTTACTGTTGTTGGTTTTTTTTTTCCTTATTAGTTGATACTTTTCTTTTTAATGGAGGTGGGGTTGGGGGGATAAGTAAAGTAAAATCTCTTTTGACACGTCATGGACTAAAATTTTAGTCCTAAAGAACATTAATGTTTTAACTGTATATTATGAATTGTAGGAAAGTTTGAGTTTTTCCCCATGATTGGTTTCCATGTGGCGATGGCTTTTAAAGGGTCATGTGTGAAGGTGTGATTCCTAACTATAAATTTTTCATAACATTACACTTGTGCAACTGCCAGATTTTTTTTTTGAATCACCTAATTAAGGGTCTAAATCACATCAAATTTTATTGTAAAATCTACTAGTGGATGTAATTTTCTGTCATGTGTTGAGATGTTGCTGATGTTTAGCATAAATCCCAGTGTACCATTCTGTGCACTGAGAACACTGCAGTCGCAGCAAGATGTTCCGTCAGGTTGGCCTGAATTTTGTCTTTTTTTTTTTTCCCGTTTTCTTGGGGACAGTTACAGAACATGGTGCTGCAACTGTGCTCCTTTCTTCACATGAAATGTCAGAGTTTTTTGTGGATAGAATAGCACTATCTAGTATCCATTACAGTTTGTTCCCATGTAAAAAGCTTTCATGGATCTTTTGACAGTGTCTTTGAAGCTTTTCTTCTGACTTCTATGGGAATGCTCTCCTTCCTGCAGCTCTCTGTAGAGGAGTCTCTTGAGTAACTGGTGGTCTGGCATGCGAGCTACATGACCTGCCTGTAAAAGCTGAAATAGCATCAGGATGGTGTAGATGCTAGGCAACCTAATTGGTCAAGTACCTCAATGTCTGAGATTTTGTCCTGCCATTTGATGTTTAGCAGTCTACTGTGGCAGGTTGTATGGAAGTAATTCAGCTTCTTTGTATGACATATGTGCATGGTTCACATGCATCAAAGAATGTGGGGAGATAATTGCTCTGTACACTTCAGCTTGGGTCTCAAGAGTGATTGCTCTTCTATTTTAAACATTGGTGTGTAGCTTGCCATTGCTCTTTTATGGTAAGCATTGGTGTGTAGCCTGCCAAAGTTTGCACTTGCATTTGCAAATCTGATGCACGCTTCATCCTTGGTGATGATGTTCTGAGACAATATGCCACCAAGGTGGATGTATTCACTCACCACAACCAGTCACATTATTGACTGTGATTGATAGGCTCAGTATAGGATCTGCCTGGCATGAGTTGATTCAGAACTTGTCTTCTTTGTACTTATGATGAGAATGAAGTTTGCACAGTCTTCGAAAAACCTGATGCTTCATTGCATGTCAGTTTCTGACCCAGCATTGAGGGCGCAGTCATCAGAGAACATAAAGTGCCTGATGATGTCTGACATAACTTACTTTTAGCCTGGAGTCCTGTTGAAGTCGCTCAGCATTCTATTTGTTCTGAATCTGATATGCCTAAATCTCCCCCGAAGGCATCAATCAGCAGTGCAGAGAGCATGGTGTTGAAAAAAGTGGTGCCAGATTACAGCTTTGCTTTACTCCATTTGTGACAGGGAAAGGTGTCAGATGTCTGTCCATTGTCCTGGATTAGGGCCTGCATGCTGCGATGGAACTGCCCACCACATAGAAATGAATGTCAGTGGGCTTCCTTGTTGGGAAATGGTCTTCCACAGACCATCTCTATTTACAGTATCAAAAGCCTTGGTCAGGTCAACATAGATGGAGAACAGATATATCGTAGATATATAAGGAAAGGAAGTGTGTTTTTTTTTTTTTTTTTTTCCTTCTGAATTTGGCTGCTCATTTGGCACAATGGTTTTTATCAGAAATTAGTCTTTGATGAATGCTTATCAGAATTACACTTGATAGAGATTAAAAGGATAAGGCTAAAAAAGAAATGCTAGATTCCATGTTATCAGTTCCTGTGTCTGCAGTTGAAGGAAACAAACAAACCAACAAAAATGAAAGCACTGCTGCTATGGTGTATTTCTTTCTGGTAACCAAGCGTGCTCAGCTGCATCAGTGATGGAACATACATATGTTCATGCTGTGAATCAAAAGGACGTGACATGCTAGTTGTATGACTTACCAGTCAAGCTTTTTTGTTTCTATGGTAAATACTGTTTTGTGTATAGAATATTCAGTTTGCTTCTTTGCATCTAATTGCATTGAAATTCATTGATAGAAGAGCAATCTACAAGTTTTTGTGATGCACTTCAAAATTCATCACACAAGAATGTTGTGAAGTGTATTGACCATTAATCTTAGGGCTGGTGTATATCTTTTTTTTGTCGTTTTGTTATATGTATAATGTGTATGTTTTCACAGCCTCTGTGTGTGTGTGTAGTTTCACAATTTTGAAATTGTCTTGTTTTATGAAAATTGACAGCAACGATGAAACGCAGGAGCAATGTTAGAATGAGTGTGTGTGTTTGTGTCTGTGTGTGTGTATGTTGTAAGATCTCTACAGAAAGTTTTTGGCACACTGGTGTGGTAGGCCTGTCAAACGTATCAGATATAGCTTCCTACAGCATTGTGATTGATATGAAGGGAGTTAATTCATTAAAGTTTGATCAATAAAAAGAAAAACGAGAATACCTGTGAAAAGATTACATCATTGTATCAGGTTTCCATTTCTGGGCAACAAAAAGCAACTGATTCCCGTAGGATTTATTGCAGAATTGTTTTACTCCCCAGCATTAGAACTGAAGCATAGGATAGCTTTTGTCTCCCCTTTTTTTTTGTATATTGTCAAGTGTGAGGAGTTAGATCAAGGATTGGTTTTCAGGAGACGGAGAGTTTTTAGTTGTTGTTTTTTTTTTTTTTTTTTTTTTTTTTTTTTCAAATTTTGTTAGGTGGGAGTGAGTTGAGGATTCTTTTGAGTGGGATGGGGGTGCATGGGGAGGGATGCAGGAAATCTCCAAGTTGATGAAATACCAAGTTCAAATCATCAGAGCTGTAGCTTTCACTATATATCCAAAATTGTTGCTGAACTTTTAATGAGTGTTACATCATCCCAGTTTGATTTGTCTTTTCTGTTCCTAGCGCCACGGGAAACCATCAAGGAGAGCAAGGTTGTGTTGAAGGAGGGAAGCAGATACCGTGTGAAAATCATGTTCCTCGTTCAAAGGGACATTGTGTCTGGCCTGCGATATGAACAGAAAGTGTACAGGAAGGGTATTAAAGGTATGGACTCATTTTTACTGTATCTATTAGTACATAGACATTCTGGATGGATGGTGTTAAAGGTATGGACTCATTGTTACTGTATTGATCTGTTAGTACATAGACATTCTGGATGGAGAATTTCAAGAATCGTACGCAGTGATTTGATTACTTGGTGGAGTTGAATGGTTTGTGCACAAGTAAGAAAAGAATCATAAGCATAAAAGTGCCATAGGTGCTGTCTGCGCATGTTGTCTCTTATCCCACAGCGGTATTCATGCATTTTATGCATATTTAAAAGTTTTTTTTAAAAACTTGAGCCACAGCATACTGGAATATCTTATGATGAAATTTATGAGGTAAACTGTGCTGAACATAGTTTTGAATTTTGTTCATCAATGAATGGACAATATAGTAGATATTTATCTGTTCTGTCTTTACTCACTAAATATTACATTTACTTTTGCAGATAATGTAAAGTGGATTTTGTGTGTGTGTGTTTTTTAATTGTTATTTGTTCTGTAATGAAGTAGTTATCTGATTCAAAATTTTGAATCAAAATCTTATTTGTAATGATCATTGCTTGAGATTGAAAAAAAAAAAAATCATATCCTCTTTAAAATCTCTTTCCTGTTCTGTTCAGTTTTCATTATTAGATATGCTTGCACATCCCACAGACTTTGTTCTTTGGGTGCATTTCCTGTTCTTCTTTTTCACTTTCATGTACTTGTTTTTCTGGCCATCAGTTTCTAAGTTTTACCACCATACCAAGATTGTGTGTGGAATGCCAGGTGGTCAAGGTGAATCGGTAACAAGGCTGCTCGACGTATTGAAACTGGAATGGAAAATTGCCTTCCAGAATTAACTGCAGTTTAAGCGTTCATGAAAATCGGGACTTATTTGATGTAACATGGGCTGGACAGCATGCAAAAGGCTGCGACTTCCTGACATGAAAAAAAATGGCGTTAACTTCCCTGCAGGGTTATTACCATGGATCCCACACGGCGCCACCACATAAGACCATCACCAGTCTCACTCTGTCTGTCCGTACGTCTGTCAGTCTGTCTGTCTATCTGTCTGTCTCTCTCTCTTAATTTTTTTTTTTGCTTGAGAAAGGGAAATCTGTGCATGAAATATTCTAAAGAGTGAAGTAGTGATGTAGCTTGTGAATGAAACATATTATGGAGAGCCCAGATTTCACAAGGAATTGTCTTGTTTTGATTGTCTAGCTTTTATTTTCAGACTTGATCATGAACATTCATTGATCCCCTAGCTTTTAATTGTTTTTATGTGTATTCCCAAATTTATCAGGTGAATTTACTTGAGCTTCGAATAAACTTCTTTCAGGTTTTGAAACATGACAGTTTACAAAAAGAAAAGTATGAGAAAGATACTGTAGCAGTGAATGTAGTTCACTGTGTTTGTGTCTCTTTCAGTGTTGCTAATAATTGTAACTGATCAGCATGGTCACTTTTTTTTTGCAAAATTTGAAATCCAGCCAAATCCAATGCCAACTCCCCACTGTGATGGTCTCATGGCTGTCTGAGTGTTGTCGCTGTCAGCAGTTCAGTGGTATTTACTCTGCTGAGGTGTCCTGTGATGGTGTTTGGATGAACAGCAGAGCTGCTAATGCCTTTGGCATAGCATGTTATGATTGTATTGATGACAGTGGTACACTGCTACACTTTGATGATGAATGCTATGCTGTAAAAGGAAAATTAAAAGGAAAAAAAAAAAGAAAAGCTCTTCATGGACTTTGCAGAGGCTTTAACAGAACTGAGACAATGTAGATCTGTCGCTATAGACATTTTGCTAAAAAAAAAATGGCAAGATTCAGTGTAGTGAGGAGAAGAAGAAGAAAACTTAATGAAGGCAATTTTGATTTTGTTGCCTTATGCATTGATTTCGTAGTCTGCTGTTTTGATTTTTTTTTTTATATAAGGTAAAGTCAGAACCACTTAACGACTAAGGAGATTTCATGTCTTCTTTGTCCGCCTTCATGTCGAGTGTGAAGTGAAATTCAAATGAAAATGCTCTTGTAATATCGCTTAAATGAATGTGCTTGAAATGCTGCACTTATAATATCAAAATGGGACACATGGTGATTTGAAGGCCTTGGCAACACTGGAACAGTCACATATCAGTGTCATATCATCATGGTCACACTGTACATGATGAAAGTAAACTGTTAGATGGAATTGTAGTGCGTTGCAAATGTCAGTCACCTGTTCAACAGCTGTTATCTTGACCTTCAAAAGCTTCCAAAAAAAATCTTACATGAAGGAAATTTGGGTCACCCTTGATGGGTGAAAAGGGTAGAAGAGTATTTAAATGGCAGTTGCAAATGGGCAGAATGGGGTGGAACAGTTCATGAAACATTTTTCTTTCTGCCTGGCACCCGACCTCAGGTCAGGCTCGCATGAATTAAATACGTCAACCAGTGCCTGATGTTTCAAATCTGGCATATTCAACCTGAATTTCATGCATGTATGATAAGTACAGGGAGAGAGCATTTTAGTTTTTGATAAGTACGGGGGTGAGAGCATTTGGTTATGTGCTTTTTTGGTTTTATGTGTACTTTTTGGTTTTAGTAAGCAATTTTCAAGTGATTTGGTGATATTTTTCTCAATGTTTTTACTTCCAACACATGAGTCAACAAAGTAACAGTTCACTGAAGCAAATTTTTTTTTTATGAAATTCTAGTGGTTTATCTTAGCAAATAACTAACATACCAGTTGTATTTATTTAAATGTTTTCTGAAAATATACCCAGCTATGATACATTCCGATTTTATTTACACTTTACCCCCCCCCCCCCCCCCCCAAATTGCATTTTATCATATATCAGATATTACAGCCTGCCAAAATATAAGTGCTAAAAAGATGATCTGTTCAGCCCATGTCTATCAAGGAACCATGCATCGCTGTATGATTTGAACACAATGAAAATCTATTCTGTGGCTGTGTATTCTTTTATTTTTATGTTCTGATCCAGAGTTAATTATAGTTAGAGTAAAGCAGTCTCAGTGTTCCAGCACAAGTGCCCAAATTTGCCAGGCTGGGAATGGTACAGAGATAGACATTGCGTCAGCTCTAAAGGGGTTAATGCATGTGGCTGCATATGAGAGCTGATTGATGGAATGATTTAGGCTGTTGGAAGTTTGAAAACAAGCCCCTGTGCAGTGAGGGAATGACTTGAGTACTGCTACAGGATTTGTAATGTTTCCTCACTGACCCTGGCTGGTTTTTGTAGCCTGAAGCTTTATGGGAAAATCCCCCAGACAGGTGCAGGTCTTGCACAGGTAAGAGGTGATCTAACTGCTGAGAAATGGTATTACTGTAATCTAATGTTCAGTGCCAACACACTTTACGCACTCTGTGTGAGAGAGAGAGAGAGAGAGAGAGACAGAGAGAGAAAGAGATTGTGTGTGTGTATGTGTGATAGATGCAGGTGTGAACATATAGTTTGTATGTAAAAGATAACAGTTCAAGATGACATGTGTGTAACAAGACAGATTTTTGTTGCAGTGGACAAGGGAAATTTTATGGTTGGAAGCTATGGGCCCAAAAAGGAATTGTATGAATACCAGACCCCTTTTGATGAGGCACCTGTAGGCGCGCTTTCTCGAGGAGACTACAAGGTTGAGAGCCGATTCACCGATGACGACGGGACTATTATCCTTGAATGGGAATGGCATTTATCCATCAAAAAGATTTTGAATGAGGTGTCTACTTCGCTCTCCCATTTCTTTTGTGTTCTTCGCCCCATGTCGTGAGAATCAAAGAAAGTCTGTTGACATTTTAAAAAGTTCTACGGTGTGATTATTTTGTCACAGTGTACACTTTTGTGTTTGGCATGATTTTTTTCTTTTTTTTTTTTAATTCCTAAAGATCTGTGGAACAATTTCTTGGTTGTCTACGGTAAGAAAAACAGCATCGCAGTGCATTTTATATATATATATCAGTATTCTGTTTTACACATGTTCAGGATTTCTGTTAAAATCAGGACATCATTATTATTCACCCTTTACTTTTTATCATGGTTTTTAAAAGGACAGTTAATGGTCCAATCAAAGATTGTTGTTGTTGGTTTCAAACATATGGGCCAGAACGTGGAGGAAAATGCAGGATGAAGTAAGAAAGTGAAAGGTGGAACCCTTTTCTCTCTCATCTCTCTTTCTGTCGTCAGTCTGAGTCCTCCTTGCCTGTCACTCTGTCATCACACCGTGACGTCATTTTGAAAAAGAGAAAAGCATACATTTTAGTAGGCAAAAAAAACCCAAATGATTTTCATGACCGTGACACAATGTTTTTCTTTCATCTTTGCTTTTTTTTCTTTTTTTTAATTTAAGAGAGATTGTGTAAATGCTTGTTCTGAAATGGTATCATTTTTTACATGTCACATTGGTTTTTTATCCATACTTCTTGAACAGGTTTCATTTTGAATATCTGTTTTATCCCTGTATTTGAGAAGAAGCCTGAGACTTAGCACAAAGGATGAACTTTATAACCCCCCCCCCCCCCCCCCCCACCCACCCACCCACCCACCCATCCCAACCCACTTTTTTTCTTTTGAGACCACTGCCTCATCTTTACTTTTCCTTGGATTCATATACTGTAATTTTCATCATGTTTTGGGGGCATGCAATCATTGGTGATTTGATGGACTCTGTATGGGAAATGTTACAGACCAAGGCTTTCAGTATTTGTTTTTTCACATATCATGCATTGCAAGAAGTGTTCCATTGTGTTGTATACAAGTTTTTATGACTGGTCCCAACTCTGTAGAGTAGCTGTGCATGTTTGTTTGTTTGTTTTTTTTTTTTTTTTTAGTGTAAGTTGTATTTTGTTAAAAAAAAAGAATGTGAAGCTTTAACCTGTATTTTGTGATGGAGAAGAGATCTGTGTTTCCAGTCATCGGGTCTCTGGGTCTGGTGCCATGTGTATCAAGTTCTGCTAGACATGGGACAAGGATGAATTGTATTAAGTTGTGGGCTGTTAACCTTTTTTAGGTATGGTCACAGAGTCATAAGTCACTGGAAATGATGCAGTTCTAGATGCTAGACAAAGATGGCATGTCCGTGTTGTCTTTTCCTAATGTTTTTGGTAGGCATGGCCTAGTGTATTAATCAATACAATCAGAATTACGTTGAAACC
The DNA here is from genome assembly GCA_016801955.1 of Conus betulinus. Classification (NCBI taxonomy): domain Eukaryota; kingdom Metazoa; phylum Mollusca; class Gastropoda; order Neogastropoda; family Conidae; genus Conus; species Conus betulinus. The sequence goes on from JADBJO010004836.1 coordinate 158,858, forward strand.
CTGCTTTTTACTTTAGATGAACATGAATTTTTGATGAACATCTTTAGCAAACCTACAAAACATCTTTAGCAACCCTTCAGACCACAAAATACTTTTTTTTTTTTGGACTCGGTGAATGCCTGTTTTAAAAAAGAAATTGGAATAGCTTGGGTGGAGAATGGAGAGCATTTTATTCATTGATTATCATGTCTCTGGGAAAGCGTGCCGAGTTTTGGTTTACTATAGAAGAAAGATGTTTGAGTAAAGTAGAGCTGTCTTCTTTTAGAAAGACCGAAGGCCTGCAGTTCTACTTGACCTTTGTCTGACTGAGGTTTGCTCCTTGTGAGTTTGTTTTTGAAAAAAGAAAAAAGCTCTTTCTGACAATTTGTTGTGATGGGCGATGCATTGAGTGTCTGACAACATTTGTCAGCGATTTTGATGTTGTTAACATCTTTTTCATACTCAGAATAATTGGTTAACAGACTGACTATTTTTATGATTATCTGAATTTGAAAAATTTACCTTTTGCTGTAAGAAATGATATGACTAAATCAAAAAAGCCCTAAAGTTTGCAAACTGTGTGGGGGGAAAGTCAAAGGAAGGTCTGCTAGAGTTGTTTTTCTTAAAAGTTGCATATCTATATCTATCTATATGTATGTATGTACATATATATATATGTACATACTATATATATACATATATACACACAGTGGAAAGACAGGATTATAAGTCTTGAGATAGATTTGTGCCCAAGCAGTGTTCAAGCCCAGGACAGCATGCGCCAAAAGTGACAGTTTGGATGCGTTGACTGGATGTATTCTTCAATTTTGCATCTGAAACTGATAATAACAATAATGAAACTTTCCCCATGTGACTGTGTTTTGCTGTAACAGTTTATTCGAAGGCAAAAACAGATCCTCTCAAACACATGAGTACAAAATGATTTTTATGTCATTGATTTTTTTTTTTTTCTACTAGTCTTTACATTTGATTGATTTGATTGCAATATTTTTAGTATTATCGTTGTTGGAGCAAAGATTGCTTACTGTGTCGTGTAAAAATTTCAGATTTGTTAGTTGGGGATTTTATAAATGTGCTGTGCAGTCTAGTTCATATTGCTGTCAATATTTGTTTGGTGGCTTTGGTCTTATTCCACAGACAATCAAAGACTTGCTCTTTGTGTCTGTAGCAATGAACAAAGCAGTTTGTATTCAGTGCGGGTATTATAAAACTGAAATAATGATTTCAAATGACCATTGTTTGTGAGATTTGTTTATCTCTTTTTTTTTTTTTTTTAACTCAAATTATGTGACATTGATTGACAAGCCAGTTTTCCAGCCTACTTTCCCTTGCCTGACAGTGCATTATGAAACGTGATGGTGTTAAAATTCTGCAACAGTACATGTTTTAAGATTGACCGATTGTAATGAACTGATTGCCAGATTGATTGTTAGATCAGTGGATAGATGAATTCCAAAATTGAAAAAAAAAACAACAAAGGAACTAAAATCAGAATGTGAGGTCACATGTTTGACACATGCTTGCAATCAAAGTGAAGCTGTAATTTACATTTAGCAGACTGTAAGGTAAAACAGTCAAGAGAGAAATGGGAGTGTGAGAGTACAGTCTGGATTTTTAATGATTTAGACTTAAGTAATAGTACTACAAATACAGATTAGCAATAAACGGTTTGGTGAGGTTTCAGAATTTGAAGTTATACCCGATGACAATTTCTATGTCGTTATATTGTGGAAGTAATGTCTTAAATTTGATTAATGTGTATGAAACAGTACAATATGAAGCACATAACAATAAATTTCTCATGTGTGCGAGCACAAAAGAGTATGCACATCCATTTCTTTTGTCACTTTTTTGGGGTGTCAAAAGCAGTCATTTGCATTTTTACATGCAAATGGATACACAATCACTCAGAGGTCTTTTGATGGCAGTTGCTTCACATTGCCTTGCATCCCATTTTTCTGTTTTTCATAAGAGACATGTCCAGAATACCTTGATAATTAAAAAAAAAAGGGGGGGAAAAAAAACTCATGCTGTTACTAGTCATTACGATATGGTTTTATCTACCTGCAGTATCATGTAACTTTTGATCTGAACTTTTTTCCCCCGACATTGTTTGATTCATTTATTGGCACTCGCCACACAAAATAGGTATCCTATTTTTCAAAGCGTTCAGGTTTATGTTTTATTCTTACTTCACTCACTGTATGACATGTTTTACAGTGTTTACATCATCCAAATTCAGGTGCTTACCAAAATGTTTACAATTTTTCTCAATAAATTATTGGTTTTTTGCGTACTTATTTTAGCTCTGAAGAGCAGGAGTATTTTTTATTCCGTGTTTTTTTGTTTTTTGTCATGTTAAGTGCCTTTCTGTAAGTCCTCCCCAAATGTTTTCACTCGACCGCCTCAGCTTTTCATTCAGTTTTAGCTCGTCAGTGTTCGAAGAGATGGTAAACTGCTTGCTTCAACAGTTGTGTTCATTACGAGAGCTAAGGCTATGCAAAGCTGATTTTCACTTGGTTTCTTTGTTAGTTGACCCATCCCACCAGAATCACTTTATGTTTACCCGCATGTCTGTCATTATATATGACAGTTACTTGCATTTCTGTTTACTTGCATGTCTGTTACTATGTATGCCAATATCTGTATCAGTGGACTTAGTGTAATAAACATTTTCAGCCATATGAAGGTTTAGGGTTTTCTTTTGCCTTTTGCCTTTATGTGTGTGTGTGTGTGTGTTGCAAAACTGTGAAGTACTAGGGCTTTAGGCGTAGTATGCTACAATTTCATTGACGGTTCTGTACTGCTACCCTCTGTTATGAAATGCAACACTCAAAAGGAAAAGAAAGAAAAATACCTTTGTCTCGTATTTAAATGGAACCAAGGTAATAAAGATTTTCAGTAAGCAGATTTTATTGCTTTGAATGGCCAAGCTCAGGATGGAGGAAAAGAAAAAGCACAAGAAAAAATCACTCAAAACTATCACAGTTTTGCCGTCTTGTTGACTGGTTTTGTTGTTGGCCATTCGAATTTGTTGTAGTTCAAGTCAATAACCCGCCATTTTTCCATTTTTTTTTAGTGCTGCATTGTGGTGTGTGTGTGAAGTGAAGGGTGACTGAGAGTGCTGTTTAGTCTGACTTGTGATGTCACATGATAACGCAACACATAAATTCGCGAATCGCTGCTCTTGCAATGTCAAAAATGCTACACTTTGTGCAGTTTAGACCTTGACAGCTGTGTGTGTGTGTCTGTGCATGTGCATTTGTGTATGTGTGTGTGTGCGCATGTGTGTGTGTGTGAGGATTCTTTAATCCAGACTTTCTGAACTCGTCAATCTGATTTTGTTACAATCAAATGGTAAATACCATGGCTGAAAAAGATCTGTAAGCGTGCTTTCCTTTCGAGAGGATGGTTATATTTCCTTTTTGTTAGGTTCAAGTGAAAGCACAATGTGTAATATACATCTGTCAACAACATACAGTGCAAGGCTAACTTGAGACAAACAGCATACACCTCTATTCATAATAATCTTATTCTTAAACTGGCAACAAGATAAAAGATGTCACTTTCTGGAATTTGAAAAGGCTAAAGAAGACATTTCTGAAGAGCGCATGCAATCTCCTGCTATACTTGATAATGGCATGGGATGTTTTGTCACGTTGGTCGACATTCATTAGTTGATACATGTGCCAACACATGTTCCTTGATCTAAGCAGCATATTGAAAATTTATATGTTAGTAATAGCACACCACTTAAAGCCCCCTTATCTCCTGACACTCTAGGGGGGTTGGGCCACACCCGGTTCATGACTCCGGATGTCTCTCTGCTGCCCTTTTTTTTTCCCCATCTTGGGACGAGCCATGGCTGGGATTCGAACCCATTCCCCTCTGGACATGCTCATTTTCCACTAAATGACTCGCGCACTAACCACTGAGCCACTGGGACACCTGATATTTGTAGGAAAGTTAAGCCTTATGAAGTTCACTTTTGTTCCTCCTTGACCAGATCCAGCTTGAACACCTCTCTGCTGCTTCTGCCATTGCTTTCAGGCTCTGGTTTTTTCCCTCCCTGCAACTGAGAGCTGTTTCATGAGGCTGTAAGCAGACGTTCCTACAAACCCCCTAGCTCCAATTTCTGCAGTGAGGACTTTGACCTGATAGCCTTCTCTCCTCAGGCTGTTTGCCAGATCAGCATACTTTTCAGTCTTGTAGATTTGAGCTGCCTCCATTCTGTTCTCATATGGCACCGTGAGCTCGATCATGATCAGCTGCTTGGTTGACTGAGAGTGGACTACTATGTCTGGTCTCATGCCACTCTTGCTGATGATCTCTGGGTGACTCTTCCATTCTGGGAGGTCTGCAGTGCACTCCCAGTCATCTGCCCCGTCCAGCAGACTCTGCCTGCATGTTCCGAGTGGCACTGTTGTTCTTGGCCATGATTCGCTGCCTTCCTGCCGTGAAGAATGTTGCGGGTGCTTTTGGAGTCCTGATTTTTTTCCCTTTTGTGGTGTTGGTACTAGCCCAGACTACTTGTACAATCTCTTTGAGCACTTGGTTATGCCTCCATGTGTACCTTCCTTGAGCCAGGGCTACTTTACATGAGCTTAGGACATGCTCCACTGTTTGTTTTTCATGGGCAGGGGGCATGAAGGATCGTCTGTTTTCCCCCACTTCGCCAGGTTTGCATTTGAGGGCAGAAGGTCATATGCAGATCTGAGAATGAAGCTGATCCTGAGAGGGGCCATGTGCCAAATGTCATTCCAAGTGAGACTTCTTTGGAGTGCATTCTCCCACGTTGTCCATTGCCCTTGCTGGGCTCTGCTAGATTGCTTTTTGGAGTCTTTTTGGTCTTCTTCTTTTCTCATCTCCTGAATCATCATGTCTCTTTTGGCTTTTGCTTTGGCCTTTGACCACCATTTCAGTTTTGGTCACCCCCAGTCCTCCTTGTCTGTTGGTCTGTGTGTGTCCTGTTATCTCTCTGATCTTGAGACTTTCTTTTGCAGAATCCATCGCCTCTTGAACTTTCCATTTTCTGCCTGTCTTCAGCTGGGGCTTGATTGCTTCTACCACCTAGTCTCCTGAGTCCTCCAGCATGCTTTGAAGTCTGATCTTTCCTGCTCTGTATTCTTCCAGGATGGATTTCAGTGGTAGTTTAAGCTTTGCTTGGCGACAGTACAGCGCTATATCAGTCAGAGACAAGGTGGGACACCAAGCCATTTCCTTGTGAACTTGTTGATTTGGGATTCCATTGCCTCCACTATGTTGGTGCAAATGTCGTATATCATCAGAGGCCATAGGAGCTTTGGTATCAGCATGAACTGCAGACACCAGACCTTGTATTTGCCAGGGAGCCCACACTGGTCAATGGTCTCCAATCCTTCTTCTGACATCTGTTTGGTTTCTTTTGCTCTTTGTGTGTCTTTCAGCGTATCATCATACCATCTTCCCAGGATCTTGAATATATTGAGGTTTTCCACCATTCAAACTGTACAGGTTTGAATAGCTGAAAACATGAGCATTGTCAGAAAGTCAAAAACCTGGAAATCGTTCACAGTCAAGCTGCTTTGTCCATTTTCAGTTGTGAATTTTCTGATCTGTTGGATTTGTATTGGACTACATGACGGGGATGTCGGCCTAGTCCCTGCTCCCCGTGTCTTCTCATATTTCTGTCTTTTAAGAGATGCAGGTATCTGCATTGTTGTTTTGCAGATGTGAGCAAGAACTCGAAACAGAGCATCCAAAAAGTAAATAAGAGTGTGATAGTCTCAGCCTTCCAAGTTGAGCTCATGTTGATACAACTGTGGTGAAATGCTTAATTTCTAGTTCCTTTGGAAATGTGACTTGAAATTATCTGAACTTCATCATCATCCATTAAGTGTCCACAATCATCAAGTTGATTATTCTGACACTTCAGGGGCCAAAATAAAATAAAACCAAAAAAGTTATTGCAGGAGGCTGGAAGTTCTTGACTTGAATAGGTCAAGAGACTGATGTTACAGCAGCCTCTATCAAGTCATCGTTCCACTCCTGGATGGTACGTGGCAGGAACGAATTCAGTCTTTACGATTACCTTTTAATTAGAATATTTTAGTTGCTTCGCAATGAATTGAAATTAGTTGATAAGTTTGCAATGAGGTAAAGTTATATAAAGTAGAACAGCCACCGTGCACAGTGGTTATGATACAGATTTTTGGCGGAGTGGTCAAGCATCTGGGTCAAAGTGGAAGCATTTGTTAGGGGGATTTTTCTACCCTGACTGGCCTCTGCCAACGGTTGAGTTTGCTGCGGACTCAGTACGGAAGATTGAAACCACACAGTTGATGGATGCTTGTCTAGAAGTGTGGCTCAATTTTCCTGACAAACATTGCAGGTATCTGTATCTCTCGGGCCTGGTTATTGCTAGTCCTGTAATGAAAGCGAGTGTAGAGCACTGCACTGTCGAGCAGTTTCAGACAGGAACGAAACTCCGTAGCACCATGTTGATCGTTCTCAGATCGGGTAGTACGGAATCAAAAGAAAGTTTACAATTGCGTGGCCCTTCTTGCTCTGCTCTCATGTTGAGCTCAGTTTTTGATGTCCTCTTTGTGTGTGTGGTCTTGATGGGTTTGTGTCAAGGTTGCTGGTGTTCGCTGTTTGATGACGACTGTTGTTAATAGGCATTGGTGACGCCCTGTTGAGGGAGACGCTCACTCACGCTGGTTCATGACTGAGCAATCGTGAGAAGTGTGGGGGGGGAAGGAGGTGGGGGGGGAGGGGAGGGGGGGGGTGGGGGGGGGGGGGGGGGGGGGGGGGGCTTGGTAGGAGGTGTCTCGCGTATTGAATCAGAACAGGCATCCGTGAACACTGCCGAAGTGCAGTGTCTCCTTCGACGGGCTGGCTCCATAACAAACTTGACACTGACTGCTGCCTGCGGGTTGCTGGGCTGTGCCGGAATAATCCTCGCTGTGGCTAGGGACGGGGAGCCGTAGAAGAGGGCATGGGATCATGCCTTTAAGGTGAGATACAAATGAGATTAGCCCCCCCCCCCCCCCCCCCCCCCCACACACACACACACACACACCTTCCCCACACACACACACCCATCCCCTCCTCTCCCTTACCACCTAAAAACAAAAGAAAATGTTTAAAAAAAAGAGCAATTTTTCTCAATATTTGTTGAGTCGAGACTGTACACATCACTCTGTCTACGTGTTGTGGGCATGCAAGTGTGTGTATCTCGTATCTCACAAGCTGCGTTTGTGAGTGAATACGTAAAACGTGTTTTCTTTCTGGCCGGCATAACCTTGCATGTGCACATCATGTAATGTGTTCTGAACACAGAAAGAACGGCGAATCTTATCTCCTGTTCAAGGTAGTTTTACTGTCAATTAACAGACATCATTTTGTCGTTATTCTTTTGTTTCAAAAGCCACCACTCAGTACCAGATATAACACCATGTAAGGAAACATGAAACCTGAAGTAGCGTCCTTTTGTAGATCGATGTAGGCCTATAAACTGTCATTCTGCCTTGTCGATCGATGTAGGCCTATAAACTGTCATTCTGCCTTGTAGATCGATGTAGGCCTATAAACCGAGGGTTGACCGCCAGAACCCGGTATCTCTCTTCTGTATATGTATATGAGATACTGGGTTCTGTCATTTAACTGTCATTCTGCTTTGTAGTTCGATGTAGGCCTATAAATTGTCATTCTGCTTTCTTAATTATAGGACTATCTGTTCTGGAGGCTTGTACAAATGTCGCCAAATTAGCAGAGCATGATATTGTATAGACTGCATAAACAATCCATACATAATACTTTGAAAGTTTTCAATACTGATGATGGGTGTGCATATAAATATTACCACAGTGTTTTCTACTCCGCCACTCACAAGGACTATCGCTTAAATATACATTTCTAATTGTGGTGCATGTGCGTGCGCGCGCGCGCGTATGTGTGTGTGTGTGTGTGTGTGTGTGTGACACACACACACACACACACACACACACACACACACACACACACACACACACACTCCATGAACTTTCATCAACATGAAATGGCAGCCATATGGGTGGAGTCGCTCATCACGAGACAAACCGGTCCTTTTTTTTTTGTTTGTTTTGTTTTGTTTTGTTTTGTTTCTTGTTCATATATTGTTAATGAAGCCAGCTATACGGGGGATCAGGTATCGTCCCAAGGCCATATTGCCATGGACAGTAATTAACTGACTGCTAGTTTTAGTCTGTTAGCTCATCATTATTTTCACCTTAACGCTGCCTAAAGCTTGCGCCACAGACATTTTCGTTTTTCTTTCTTTCTTGTATCTTTTTACTTTTTTCTCTTTTTTTTCTTTCTTTTTTTTTTTTTGTCGCTGATCGATAGAACAGCCTGCTCATCAATTTCCGCAGCAGCCCACCGACTACGTCAGTCGTCAGAGTTAAGCCAATTATCAGGAGATTTGGATAATATGGACAATAATGTTGCGCACTGATAAGGCTACAGGGCCCACGTGCGCATGCGCACATGGGTACGTATAGGGTGCGGTGGGAGCCCGGATTACGCCCTCGTGGGTGTGTTGCGCGCGTACGTAGGTAATCAACCGTATCTCATTTGCAACTTGTTTTCGATGTTTCTATGATTTCTAATTGGGTGACGTAGGTGATGGCGAGTAATTTACAGTAGGCCTAAATTTTGACGCTTGCGGTGTGTGTGTGTGTGTGTGTGTGTGTGTGTGTGTGTGTGTGTGTGTGTGTGTGTGTGTGTGTGTACAACAAATACAAGTGATATTTAGTAAATAGTGAGAGAGTGATTGAATGCTCTTTAATAGTATTCAAGGATGACCATTCTAGGCTGTGGCTAGTGTTGCAATCTGTCTTTCATTCATACTATCTAAGACTAATATATTTCAACTACCGACAAACAGACGTGTTGAGTTGTCAAGAAGGTGAACGAGAAAAGTTTGAGAGAGAGAGAGAGAGAGAGAGAGAGAGAGAGAGAGAGAGAGAGAGAGAGAGATTGGTTGATTGATTGATCGATCTTTAATACGCAAGGATGAAGATTTTAGGCCAAAGCCCACTCTACAATCTGTCCTTGTCCTGTATACATTATTTCAACACATATATACATACATACTTACAAGTCAACAAAGCAACGCTGTAATCTTATTCTACAATGATAAGCAGACTATTCATAAACGTAGGCTCATAATGACATGGTGGGGGTAGTCAAACAGAAGGAAACAAACAAACAAAAAAGCATACAAGCAAACCTACAAAAGTACAGAGAGAGAGAGAGAGAGAGGTCAGAGGAAGGCGGGGGGGGGGGGGGGGGGGGGGGGGGGGGGGGGGGGGGGGGGGGGGGGGGGGGTAGGTAGGGGGAGGATAAGAGGGTTGGTAGACAGAGTGGGAGTGGGGGGATGAGCGATTTAATGGAGTAGGTTATATGTTTAGACGATGTGTTCAAAGTGTGGTTTACAGAAGACTTTGCTAATGAGCGATAATGATTTCAATCGAAAAAATCCAATTATTGAGACATAAAAAATGTTTATGTAAATGTTTCTAGAAAAGTTTTTAACGTATTCGTATTTTGTAGACTCAGTGGAAGTGAGTTCCAGATATATGGTCCAGAGTAAGATAATGATTATTGCGTAGGTAGGGGAGAAGGAATTTCTTCGAGCCAGAAGAGCTGTACAATCTTGTAAACAAAAAAAAAAAAAAAAAAAAAAAAAAAAAAAAAAAAAAAAAAAAAAGGGGGGGGGGGTGGGGTGGGGGTGGGAGTGGGGGGGGGGGGGGGGGGGGGGGACATTAATTTAACGTGGCATAATATCTGTCGAAATTGTAAACATAAATGATGCCTTGTTGAATTCCAATTGCTTACTCAGAGGGAAGTATGTCAGCGCTTTTAGTTCTTCATCTGTTGTTAGAGGTACGGCTGGACGGAGTAGCCTTGCTGCACGTCTATGGAGAGAATTTCAGCCTTTTTTTGTGGACATCACTACTCCCGTCCCACAGAGTTGAAGCGTAATTGATATGTGACGTTATGTGCGTAGCGAAGAAAAGTTTAAGCACAGTACTGTTGACGTAGCATTTTAAGTGAGATAGCAGGAAAGGGTTTTCTGAAACTACCTTGCATACATTATTGAGAGAGAGAGAGACAGAGAGAGAGAGAGAGAGAGAGAGAGAGAGAGAGAGAGAGAGAGGAGAGAGAGAGAGAGAGGAGAGAGAGAGAGAAGGGGGGGGGGGGGGGGGGGGGGGGGGGGGGTAGTGGTAGTAAAAGAGTGGGGAGATAAGGGATGAGTGTTTAAATAGTTGCATTCAAAAGTTACGGCAAACTGAGGAATTTGCGAATGAAGGGTTTATGATTTGAATAATCAAATTATTGAGACGTGAAATGCCTATACAGAACTAAAAAACAAAAAAAAAATCTGTATGTGTATCTGTATTTTAGAGTACTAGTAGATGCAAAGTGACATTCAGATACATGATCAAAAAAAAGAAAAAAAAAAGTTAGGCTTGTTTGCATTGTCCAGTGCAAAAGTAGGGTGAAAGGAATTTCGGCTTACTAGAATTGCTGTTCAGTCTTGCGAAAGGTGCTTAAATGTAATGTGACATGGTGATTGTCGACATTTTACATAAATGATGCCTTATTAAGAATTGCTGTTCAGTCTTGCGAAAGGTGCTTAAATGTAATGTGACATGGTGATTGTCGACATTTTACATAAATGATGCCTTATTAAGAATTGCTGTTCAGTCTTGCGAAAGGTGCTTAAATGTAATGTGACATGGTGATTGTCGACATTTTACATAAATGATGCCTTATTAAGAATTGCTGTTCAGTCTTGCGAAAGGTGCTTAAATGTAATGTGACCATGGTGACTGTCGACATTTTACATAAATGATGCCTTATTGAATTCAAACTTGGGCCGGAATAGCCCAGTGGTAGAGCGCCGGACTAATAATCTTGGGGTTGCGGATTCGAATCTCCGCCGGGCCGTTTCAGTACAGGGGGATTTTTCCCTCGCAGTAAACATTGGTTCTGACTCCATTTCCCATACAGTCCTTCGAATGAGACTATAAACCGAGGTTCCGCGTGTGAACGCACGCGTAACATCTTTTAAACATGTAAAATCCCATCACCAACTTTCGGAAGAGAAGGCCACTCAGGCCGTTGGTGTGGATGACACGTTACACATAGCATCCACCTTCCCCGAAAATGGAGTATGGCTGCTTTAATGGCAGGATAAAAAAAAAAAAAACGAAAAAAAAAAAAACGGTCATACACACAAAAAACTCCACTCCCTTTGTTGGGTAGATGGGATTAATCCTTGTCTGTCTATACAGGGAGTGTCCGCAGGAGTATCTGCCTGCGTACGCAAAAAAAAAAAAAAAAAAAAAAAAAAAAGAAGAATTCAAACTGCTGATTTAGAGGAAGCATGTTTAGCGCTTTAGCTTTTCACATGTTGTACTTGGCACAGCTTGAAGGAGCAGTTTTTGTGTTCGTCTGTGGGTAGAATTATGACCTTTTCGTGGATATTACTATTTCCATCCCATTTTGCTAAAAATGTAATTGACATGTAGCATTGTGTGTGCGCTGAGGAAAAGTTTACGTGCGGTCATGTAGAAGCAGCACTTTAGATAAAATAAGACGAAATACTTTTTTGAGATGATATTGCATACGTTATTGAGTATGATAGCCTCTTTTAATTGTTCGTTTATCGTTTCGGTTAAAAAAAAAATGCTCATCTGCCTGTTTAATTCAAATACCATTCAAATGAAGTTTGTTGCCAGCCAGAAGCTTACTGGTGCTTTTGGCGAGTAGTTACGGCCATTGTTTGTCTGGGAGTATTACCATTGAGTTTGAATTATACCAGTCTGACACCTCAGTAAGACTTCCATGGAAACTGAGATGTTTCTATTGTTTGTAGATTTTTCTCATTTGTCTGGCATGATGAGTCATCAGCAAATTTCATAGCGACATTCTCATCTTATACAGTAAATCATTGATGAAGACACTGAATAAGAAGGGGCCTAGGTCTGAACCTTGTGGAACTCCATGTCTGACAAAGTCTGTTGAGCACGTTTTGCCATTAAGCAAAACACACTGAGTCCTCTCATTTAAGTATGATTGGAATAATGAAACGGTTGAGGAATGATTCAAATCCATTAATAATTTCTTTAAGGTAAAGGAATTATCAACCAGATCATGGGCCTTTTTGAAGTCATGAGAAACGACTGCTGTCTCTTGTGACGGGTTGATATAGAAAACCCATAATATGAACCAGTGTGTGGTCTCTCTCTTCCCCCCCCCCCCCCCCCCCCCCCCTTCCCCCCTTCACACACACACACACACACACACACACACACACACACACACACACACACACACACACACAGGCGCGCACTCACGTCCTCGCACGCACATAGGCATGCATGCACACTAACACTCACATACTAAAATGATAAAAAGAACCAAACACAATAATGATAAATATCTGCATAATATATTTCCTGCATTCAATGACAAATAAAATACATGAAAAGATTGTAACAGACCGTAAATAAATAACAACTCAACAAGCCACAATACAAATGAAAAAACATACAAAGGAAGGCACTTAATGACGCCGGCTTACTTGAAACACAATGTTTGTAGAAAAATGTGCTTGTCTGTTTGTACTGCGTATTGATTAAGCACTACTTTGCAGCTTGCGTGTGTCTGTATTTTGGCTTGTTTTCAGTGAGTTGCAGTCTGTCTCAGTCTGTAAAGAATTCGACAGTTTACATTTACGTGCAAAACGTCAGTCCCCCCCCCCCCCCCCCCCCCCTTTTGTTGAAGTAAGCCGTATTCTGTCAAAGCATTGGGGAAAAAAAAATGCCCCTCCTCCCCCTCCTCCCTCTCTCAAACACACACACACACACACACACACACACACACACACACACACACAGACAAAAAAAAAACAAAAAAACACCAGTGACCTTTACAAAATGCGGAATGCGAATGTAACCACAATGATGTGATAAGTTATTAATTTCACTGACATCTCAAATTACATATAACAAATGTGATCGATACATATGACTGCTCTCTCTCTGTCTCTGTCTGTCTGTTTGTCTGTCTGTCTGTCTGTCTCTCTCTCTCTCTCTCTCTCTCTTTCTCTCTCTCTCTCAAAGCCAATACATCTATGAGCATACACATAGATGCAGACTTGCAAGCATAAACACTGCTACTGAGAGAGAGAGAGAGAGAGAGAGAGAGAGAGAGAGAGAGAGAGAGAGAGAGAGAGAGAGAGCGAGAGAGAGAGAGAGAGAGAAACACACACTTCACGTAACAGTCAACATGGTATGTCAACCCAGCAGACAACACACACACACACACACACACGCGCGCGCGCGCGCGCAAGCTCCATAGGAGACCTCTCGTCGCCTATACCCAGCACGTAAGATAACAGTCACTAGATATTTCCAAACACGTACATCTCACATACAATCCCCTGATCATGCGCCATTTTGATTAAGTGTAACGTTGCATTGTACTCCGCTGAACCAGCTTGGGGTTACCACCACCACCACTTTACCAAGGGGTCAACGAACTGAACGACAACAGATCAGTCTGCTTCTGAGACGGAACAAAGAATGTACCGAAATCATCCAGTAACACACCTCCTTCACCCCACCCCCCCCCCGCCCCTCCCTCTCCGCCCTTTCCCTCCGCCTGCACCTCTCCGTCTTTCCTGCTTTTTCCTTTCTCTAAACTATATACATATTCTGTACTAACACTCTGTCTTTCTCAGTCATGTACAATCATTATAATTTTCACCTATCTATTTTATATATTTATTTATCTACTTATTCATGTATCTATCTGTTTATTCATGTATTCGTTTATTTATTCATCTCTTAATTTATTTGAACAATTTGTTATTTATAACATCGAAAACGAATCGGCACCGTGTCTGGTCACTCACATGTACTTATGTACTTTTCAGCTGACGTGGCGTAAAACTGCAAACCCGAGAAAACCAGCCTCAATTATTGAGCACTGTGATACATGTATCTAACGCTCGTAGAACCCACTCTGACCTACTGACTTCTGTGAAAACTCAAAGGCAAATTTCTGAACTTTTCAAACACAGTTATGCGCAGAGAAACTCCAACAAAGTTCCAATCTTGAAGCTAGTCAGAGGACTACAATCATTTGTACTGTAACTTTTTTTGTTTGTTGGTCTTTTAGCATGACTGTAAGAAATATGAACTATATTCCTATGCAAACAAAACCAGCGTTTCTTTTTTTCTTTCTTTCTTTTTTTCTTTCTCCCCCTGTTCTTTTCTCCTCATTCATTTTTTTTTTTTTTTTTTTTTAATTTCTTTTTATTGTGTGTGTGAATGATAAACATATATATATATATATATATATATATATATATATATATATATATATATATATATATCCCATTTGAATCAAGGGTCGGGGCAAATTCAATCACCTATGAGCTTTGAAAATCGGACACACCTGCAGATCAGACAGACGCACATCCATAGATTTGATTTATCCCACAACATTGCTACACTCCCAAATCCCAGACCACAGACTAGACAAGAAAACAACAGCATAACAACAAAGAAGGCACGTTTAGTATTTAGGGATTTGTGGCGATTGTGCGCTTTTCATCATCATTTTGTTCACATCTGTAATGGGCTTCATCCCCTATCTTGCAGGCAAAACTGACCTCTTTCGAAAGCCTCTCTCTCTCTCTCTCTCTCTCTCTCTCTTATTTTTCTTCTTTTCTTCTTTCTTCTTCTTCTTCTTCTCTTTTTTCACCATTGACCCACACACATACCCATAGTTTTTGGTCAATATACGCTTTTTTTTTCTTTTCTTCTTTTTTTTTTTTTTCTCGACTGAAGGGTATTACAAACATGGCGTCAGTTGATGACGCAAAGCATAACGAGTGTGTAATGCACATCTACCAGTCGTATGCAACCCATCAAGAAACGTTCTGCTCTTGTCACACCAACGACAGAGTGAGTTCGAGCACCCTTGCTGTTTGCATTTCAAAATCGGAAAGTAGTCTTATGTTGATCGACTGTACAGTCCCTTTTGAGAAGAAAACACAGGTGGGCTACTTGTGTGGAAAGGCCTTGTCTGTGTCTGCGGGTTGGCGGTAAGCATTTCTGGGACATTTTTTATGTGCTGGGATATCATGAAGTGTATTGCGTAACACACACACACACACACACACGCACACACACACACACACAGCACGACTGTATGCTCCCCCCCCCCCCCCCCTCCCCGAGTCAGTGTTGTTGTCATGGGTCGTTCAACAGAGTGTGATCAAAGGAGTCTGGCCTGTGTCTCTTACTGGAGGGCGAGGGCCACGAGTGTACGGGGGGGGGGGGGGGGGGGGGGGGGGGGGGGCACGATAGATCCCCGTCTCGATGATCTATCGAGACGGGGATCTACCGAGATGGGGATCTACCGAGACGGGGATCTATCGAGATGTACCCCATGTACGTGCCATGTGTCAGGTAGGCTGTCGACATCTCATTGGTACAGTCAAGGTTGCACCTCAACCTTGCACCACAATGCCTGACTAGGAGGGAGCTTTTAACATCGATGGAGAAACACACACACACACACCACACTCACACATACACGCGCGCGCGCGCGCGCTACGGCACAGCGTCAACTATGACGCAGATGATTGCAAGCCCACGCACAAAAAGCTCACGCTTATGACACGATATATTTGAATAAAGAAGTAAAGGGCACAGGAACAACATCTTCTCTCACTTTCTCCGACACTATTTGCCTTCTTTGGAATCCTGTTTGTTCGTGCAGGTCACTGCCATTACCAGGTGAAAGAACTGTTTAGTGGACTGGTGTCCTTTCTCCAGTAACCTCGTATGCAAACTCATGGTTGTCTGCTGTGCAGAGAAGAGTGGACTACTACCTAAACGTAACCCTTGCCCCGCAAGCGAAACGCAGCGCGTGTACGTATGTGTATGCTTCAAACTTGTCAGTTGATACTATCAGCGTATATTGCGTGCAAAAGTCAAAGTGGACGACAGTTCACACGAAACCAGAATCCAGTGCTGGACACTAGTTCAGCAGGAACAAAGACTAGGCACATACTCCAGTCCGGGACGAAAACCAGAACAAGATAGGACAGGACAGCACTCATCCGGAACCAAGTCCCAGACTTCTACCGACGACCAGACATCATGCCACCCAAACTACAGACTTTGGTCTAGAACACCATGCCCTTTGGACCTCTGGCCGATAGGACGTAAAACTCACCTCTCCTACTACACAGTTAGCTGAAGGCGAGGGTACTAATCCGGTCTTCTCTCTATCTTTAGATTATGGTGCCGACACCCCTCTGGGAGGTTCAAAGCGTACCCTGACAGGGGTACGGTGATCAACAAGCTCCAACCATACAATCAAGGAACATTTTGTACTCAAATGACATCTGTGACCGGGGGGGTGGGGGGGGGGGGGGGGGGGGGGTATTTCGAACTTCCGACCCTTTGCAAGGTTTACCATCTTGGCCATCAATCACAGACAGGTCACTGAGTGCAGGATGCGCACGCTTGACGTTTCTATGCCGATGCCGGGATAGGGGAGAGAGGGAGAGGGGCGCACCCTTGTATACTGCAAGTGGTCTATTTTATAGGAAGGCTGCCATTTCCATGACAGTTATGTCTTTCATCACGTGTAGGCTACCCTTTAACCCAGCCCTGTTCAAAATGTCGCCACCATCTCGTGTTGACGTAACTTATGACGTACATTTTCAATCCCCTTCGTTTTCCTGAACTGTTACTGACGCTGTCAACTTTCTGGTTTTGATCCCAGACGACAAGGCAAATTTGTGATGCAATGTGTGTTCTTTGGTAACTGTCATTGCGGAAAACGAGTCAGACTGCTTCCTTTGCTGCTTTCAAGTAATGTCACTTACTTGATTCACCTTAAGTAATAAACTTGTACTTCAGCAAGATATATGTGGCCGA
This sequence comes from Conus betulinus, assembly GCA_016801955.1. Lineage (NCBI taxonomy): Eukaryota > Metazoa > Mollusca > Gastropoda > Neogastropoda > Conidae > Conus > Conus betulinus. Next base: position 175,852 of record JADBJO010004836.1, read on the forward strand.
TCATTGTTTATGAACTTTATTCATACCTGCTGCTCTGCTTAGTAGCAATATTTGTATTGCTTCTCATCTTGGTAGTAACTGCATTACGTGGTCTTATCCCCTTAAAAACATATCTTAATATTTTTGTTGCGATGTTTGCTGAAGGAAATTTTGTTTTCTACCGTGATGATGATCACCTTCAGTCTCCAGTATACACAGACATACCCCACACTCATCCTCCTCTTCATCTCACATACGCACTCGCGCGCGCATGCACACACACACACACACACACACACACACACACACACACACACACACACACGCACACACACGCACACACACACACACACATACACGAAGAAAGGGGTTACATACACACTGTGTTAGAGCTGTGAGTCTGTCTGATTTAAAAAAAAAAAAAAAGGGGGGGGGGGGGGGGGGGGGGGGGAGGGTAGGGTGTCATATTTGACTGAATTAAATTCCCAAGTGTACGTCTGTACGAATAATGCAATACATGCATGCCGACTGTAATGTTGACCTTTTGATGAAAGGGAATGGTAACGAGATTTCAGAGATTCTTGCAGTGCCTCGCCTTGTCGAAAGCGGTGGTGAATATATCGATATTCCCCCTGCTGCATACTCACTGCTTGATACTCCCCCACCCCACCCCTTACTCAATATATTCCCCCTGACCAATATTCTCTCGCTCGCTAACCGCCCCCCCCCCCCCTCCACTCCCCCCCCCTCCACACACACACACACACACAACGGAAAAAGAAGGTCTTGTTTTACAGGGTAGGGATAAAAAAGGAAATATTTTCCATACCACGGCTAAAGACCGCTCTCGCGCGCCGAAACACACACACACACACACACACACACACACACATACACACGTGTATCTGGGATGAGTATCCCCCAAATAGACATTTCCACTGACAACATCCTTTCCCCTCCCTCTCTCTTACTCAAACGTGACACCACACTAGACAGAACTGTAAACCTAACATCATCCACACACACACACAACAAACAACAACAACAACAACACGAGAATAAAATGAAACCCAGTTCGAAATTGTGTGTATATTCGCCTGTGGAATCGCCCAACAGGGCTATTTAATCGTAGACCACACACACACACACACACAATGGCACCATCGCGCACACAACGGAAGTGACATCATCATCTCAGCGTCACGCGAACGCAGGGGAGAAAATCCAGAGTAGAATCCCCGCTATAATCACGACACCACACAGAGCAAACAGAAGCAGTTTCATCAAGTGAGATCGCCGCCGCTCCGCCGCCGAAGGATCAACGTCTTTGGGCAGAAAACTCTGCTTCGAACTCGCGTCCATCGAGCAGATCTTGGAGGAGGTGCCGGAGTCCTTGGCAGCTTCTACGTCCTGGGAGGCCAGATCTGTGGGCGATGTGATCCAGTGGTTGGGTAGCGAGCCTTTCTTCATGGTACGGGTGTTCCACGACGCGTTGGCAGCCGCGTCATCCTTGAGCCACTTCTCGTGATCCGACGGCTCCAAGCCATCGTCCTGATGCATCGAATCCAGAAGCGGGTTTTTCTGGGATCGGGGTCAAGGTCAGCCCTGGAAATCCGACGTAGGGTCGTCTGCTGGAGCCGTTTCTAGGAAAGAGAAGAATGAATGAAAAGGGGGAGGGGAAAGGGTTATTAGTGCGTGTAACTCGATTGTCCGACGAACAGGTTCAAAGATGTGGTCAAGTTGTACTTTATATGCTCCTGATGCCTCGAGATTTTACTTACTGTTTGAGGCACACACACCACACACACACACACACACACACACACACACACACACACACACACACAACGCACGCACGCACGCACGCACGCACGCACACACAAACACACATACACACACATCGCACACACACGCACGCACACACATGTACAAACGCACATGACGTGCTTACACGTACGGCTGACTACTGACTGAACGAACAGTAGCCATCTGATGTGTGCCGTGGGCGCATTGAAGAAAGTTGTAGAGAGGGTGAAGGGGATAAAAAGTCACAGACAGAGAGATACGAAAGAGGAAAAGAGACATGAATAAGAGTCGTAGATTCGAATATCGGCACCCCTTGCGCTGTTTTGTGTGGTGTGCGCTTGCTTTGGCGCGCGCGCGCGCGTGTGTGTGTGTGTGCGTGTGTGTGTGGGTGTGGTGTGTGGGTGTGTGTTGTGTGTGTGCGTGCGCGCGTCGCGCGTGTGTGTGTGTGTGAGTGTTGTGCGTGCGCGCGTGTTTCAAACCGTGTTTAGAACAACATAATCATTAGGTTTAACTAAGGTTCACGCCGTAGCCATTCCCAAAGTGACCCCAACAGGTCGAAGTAACTAGGTTGCTTCTGGGCAATATCACAGCAGACATAAGATCATAAACCAGTCTGACGCGATACGTACTGCTTGCGACAGCTTTGTATGAGTTTGACAGTGTTTGAACACACACACAACACACACACACACACAAACACAAAACCACAGACCCACACCACACACACATCACACACACCGGCGCACCACACACACACACAAAACCCACCACCCACCCACCCACCACTATATTCCCTAACCAATTATTTTATACTGAACCAACATCAGTATCTCTCATCCAGGTCCTCCAATCATCAAGACCAACCCATACCCCCACAACACACACCTCTCCCCAACACCCCACCCCACTTCACCCCCCCCTCCCCCCACAAACCACACACACACACCCACAACCTCTGAGATTTCCCACCCCCCCCCCCCCCTTTTTACCTCTTCTTTTTTTTTCTCCACCCCCTCCAACATCCTATTCTCCACCCCTACCTTCCACTGCCTTCATTTCCCCCCCCTCCTCCCATATCTCCTAAATCTTCTTTTTTTTATTTCTCCGCAACCTCCACACCACCCACCCCCACCCTACCACCACCCCCCCTCACAACCTTCGGCCTCCCTTCTTCGACACGAGACCGGGCCCGGCCCTGCCTCCCACTCTACACAACTGGGCGGGCCCCCCGCACCCCCCGTTTCCCCGCCAAAGGGAAGATCTTTGCCTACTCTTCTTTTTGTACCGCCCCCTACCTTGTTGTCCACCAGCCCAGACTTCAAATAGTCCCACCCGGCCAGGCCCCACCCCTATGCACCCCCCGCTACGGCCCCCTACCCCATCCTCTAGCCCAGCTCACTCCCTCCCTCCATCCTCCCCTACCAGATGATTCTACCTACATAAACTCCAGAACTCGCACCACCCCCCCCACACAATTCTCTCTCACCCACCCCCATCTTCCACTCTCGCCCCTCTCTCCTCTCTCGCTCTCTCCTCGTGGCTCTTTTTTTATGATCTTTCTCTCTCCCCTTATCTATTGAACACACCCCCACACACACCCCAACCCCCCCCCCACACCCACACCCACCCACCCCCCCACCCCAATACCTTGCTCCCACTCACTTTCGAGATGCCATTTTCAGTGGCAAGGCCCTTGACCCTCGTGGAGCCCCTCTCCCCCTTTCCCACCCCTTCTTTTTTCTCGTGTCCGTATTACCCCATTTCCCAATTTCGTGCACCTTGAATTCGCCCCCCCCCCCCTTACTACCCCACACACCAACTCACTCTTACCACGGCGCCGCGCTTGAGCTTCTTTTCTAAACTCCTGCCCTTTTTTTTTTTGCGCCCATTCTTGCCGCGCGTCTCGCCTTACCAGAGGGCCGCTACCGACCCCTCCCAACCACCTATGAGAAAGACCGTTTCCCTTTTTCTGTTTTGTGACTTGTGCACCGGCAGAGGTTGGCGCCGCCCCGCCGCTGGCTCCAGGGGGCCACACCGGGGCAGTGAGCCCATCCCGTGGCGATTTTCTACCTAACGCCTTTTTGGGGCCTGGGTCAGCGAAACATCAACTTCGGTAAGTCTCACTACCTGACGGATTGGACTTGGCCCGGAACTGAAGGTCTCATACTTTTATGTGTGCCCCCTATACCATCCCCGCACTTTAGCGAGGTACGAGTGTCCGTCCCCGCCGCCGGGTAAGTCAACCCCGGACCGTAGATCACCCTCCCCGTGGGGACCCTTCTTCCCAGGTCCCTGGTCCACCGTGCGTGGGCCTCGACGTTCAGTTAGACCAGAGTTGCTTATGTTTTTGTTAGGCCGTGTTTTTGTGTGTTTTTGGTTTGTTTTTCCCTGTCTTGGTTTTCGGTTTTTGGTTCTGTTTTCTTTTTTGCTTGCTTTCGTCCCATTAATGTGTGTGATCGATTCCTTCAATTTTTATTATTTGGCGCGTCTGGTGCGTTTTCCCGCTCTCGTTGGTGGCTACCCTTGCGGCATCTACCCGTTACGTATTGATAAGGCGCCACCGTACCCACCCCTGAGATTGCCCAGTGTGTGTTCCTGTCGCGGTTTTTTGGTGAGACCGGCGGCTGCCATCCGTCCGTTATCGTCCGTGTTTCTTGTTGTTTGTCCACCACCGCACTAGGAGCCCCTCGACCCCCGTTCCAGCCACCCAATCTATGCCACTCGTCCCCCCCCCCGCGTCTTTTGATGACCTTCTGTGTTCAAATTTTTCTTCTGCTTCCAACACCGTTATGTAACACGATCGATGAGAGTTTTCTGTTAGCCCTTCTATGTCCTTTTCTTTTTATCATTTCAACCCCCCCCCTACCAGAGACGCGCGAAACCACCCGTTTATTCTCGCGTATTTTAACGCCTCCATCTTGCTTAGTCCTCGTCACATCCCCGTGAAGGTCCCTAAAAAGTCCGCGTTCGCTTACCTGCCAAACACAAACCAAACACTATACGTAGTCATGTTACAGAACACCTTATGTTAAGCACCGCCGAATAGTCTCTAACCGTGCGTTAACAGAATGAAGTGGTAATAGGAACTCGCACACTTAGTTATCCTTCCGTCAAACGACGGATCACACGAGATCTCCACGCATGATCCTCCCTTTCTGCGAGAACAGTCTCTCTACGGAAAAGCCGACAGGCAGCGAGGGTAGAGCACGCCCCCGAGGTAAAGGCATCGCCGTTTCAACTCGTTCGTCCGGCGTCTTCGCTGTTCGTAGTCTGAGTGAGGCAGGGCTTTACAGTGTGGCTTTTTTTTGTCACCCTATACTTTTGTCTAGCGCGGTAGAGGCGTTGCTTGTGGAGCTGACGCCTGCCCCCCAGCGTTTCCTATTTGGTGTGTGTGTTGGTGTTGTGTTGGTGGATGATATTGTTTTCAGTCTTGGGTTTGGTTTTTCTACACAGAACCTGAGTTGTCGTTGTTGGGTTGAGCGAAACGGGGTGGCATAGCGCGTCCGAAGCCTCGCGGATGTTAGACACGCATTTAGCAGCCGCAGCACAGACGAATGGCTTGACACTCACCCCCGCTCCAACCCTTCTCTAACGGAATGTGGACCGCACTCCGTCTTGTAGGCTTGCGGCGCGCGCGGAGAGTACTACAGTTACCTTCTGACCTCCCTCCCCCCCGCTATGCCCCCTGAGTAATAGAGTGAGATCAACCCCCGGCGCTCGCCCTTTAGGATCTCCTCGCTTCATCCTGAACCCGCCACCTATCCAAATTAAACGAGCACGAGAGATCAGCATAGCCGCGCATGGTTATGACCCTGCTATATAGTTTTTTCAGCACCCCCCACTATCACCACCAACCCCCCACAACCCACACACACTTACAAACCCACACGCACGCACGCGCGCGGCGCCGCACTACACACATAACATGTGTGGTGTGTGTGTGTGTGTGTGTGTGTGTGTGTGTGTGTGGGTGTGTGTGTGTAGATTCCATATATATATATATTTGATATTTATGTGTGTGTGTGTGTGTGGTGTGTGTGTACACACACACCCACACCCCCACACACACAGAGCGCGTTATGTGTGCGTGTGTGTCCTGAAGAAAATTACGACGACAGAGATGGCTGCCACGCCTCACACACACCCACACACCACACACACATCTCAGCACACTCACCACACACACACAACAACACTAACACGCACAGATAGACTTGTAGAGAAATAGCGTTATCTAGAGCACCTTTCGAGACCCTGCGTACGTACGTGTATCCACCATCCCCCCCCGCCCCTCCCTGGCGCGCGGCGCTGTGTGTGATGTGTGTTTTGCGTGCAAGTGTGTTGTGTGTGTGGGTGTGTGTGTGTGTGTGTGGTGTGTGTGTGTGTGTGTGTTGTGTGTGACCCCGTGCGTACCTAGAAACGGGTCCACAGTACACTTTTAGTCAGTTTTCCCCTGTTGTTCCCCTCTCCACCCTTCACCCCCTCCCCCCGTCTCTCCCTCGTTAATTTGTGTCGTATTTTTTTCCCCTAATCCCACTATCTCCACCCCATCTTCAACGCCACAACTGGTTTCATTTTAATTTCCATTAATCAAACACTGCCCGGATTACAGCCTTTTAAGCCAGGAGTAATAATCTTTAGTCAATCCTTTTTTCGACCACATAGTCTCCTTTAGAGGATAAAACTGTACCGACAAGTCTCCAATGGCACACCAAAGGAATTTTCCATGTGGAGAAGGGAGTTCAAAGTGAAAACTAGTGTCTCCTCACGATGCCCTTGTTGAAATACAAACCTACCAAGCCCCGCGCCTCCTTCCCCCCTCCCCCCTCCCCCCCCCCCCCCCCCCCCCCCCCCCATTCCCTCTTTCCCCCCTCATCCCATGTCAAAGAGGATATTAGTAGGCCAGGGACGAACGCATGAAGTTCGGGGGGCAGATCTGTCTGTGGTGCACACTGGTATCAAAGGGAGTTTTACTGGATCGACATTAAATTGACGTCACATGCCAGCTGACACAAAGCTGAGTCTCATTCATGACCTGTTGTGCAAAATCGCGATGCGTGAGGTAGGCGGCTCCCTTCTTCCTCCCGGATAGTCGATTTTGACAGAAGTCGACATTCTTCACGGGTGTTCTTCTTCATTATTCTTCTTTGTGTGTGTGTGTGCGTGTGTGAGTGTGTGTGTGTGTGTGTGTGTGTGTTTGACAATGTAGAATTTGTGTCTTTCCCCCCCCCCCCCCACGGTAGGTCACAAAGACAAGTGGCTGTATCGTCGACATCTATCCGAATCTGACATCTTCTGATTGCTTTCCGTAATTTGACTTTTTTTTTTGTTTTTTTTCAATTTTATTCAGCGCAAGGTCACCCAGTGTGAATTCTCGGACTAGATCCGAAGTAAGCAGTCAAACCACACACCACACCACACACAACACACACACACAGACAACAGGCAACACACAACAGTCAGTACAGCAATCTAAACACGTTAAACAATGCGGACAGAGCTGGAGAGAGAGAGGAGACAGAGGAGAGGAGAGAGAGAGGCGGGGCTGGAGGGACCAGAAAAGAAGAAACGGGACAGGTGGGTTGTGTGAGGAAGACCGCTTGAAGCGAAAACAGAAAGAAAGTCTACTCGGTCGTGTGTTAAGTTGCCGTTATATTAACTACATGAAGAAGCACTCTACTTTTTCTTAAACTACAGCACGCTGTACACACGTTTGTACGCCGCGCGCTAATTGCACACACACACCACACACACACACACACACACACACACACACACACACCACACACACACACGCACGCACACACACACACGCATGCACCACACACACACACGCACGCACACACACACACGCGCATGCACACACACACACGCACACACACGCACGCAAAACACACACACACACACACACACCACACACACACCACACACACACACACACACCACTTCTTTATACACCGCATTCTACATATTTAGGCCCCTAACTGATCGGTCGCCAGAAACCTTCGACACAATTCAACGATAGTGGACGAGGAAGGGACACGACGTTCTTTATTAAACAATAAACAGCGCAGGCAGCAAGGACGCTCAAAGCTTTTTTTTTTTTTTTTTTTAACCCCCAGAAGCAAAGGGAAACGTTTTTAGGCAAACGTTGCCATCGATTATCTGTCAGCCACAAGATGAAACAGTTTGCCTGTATTCTCACAGACAGGACATCTTTCGAAAATTAAGCAAGAAACGGAACCAGACACTGGCCTGTTGAGTAGATTTTTTTCTTTTCTTCCCATTGGTGGTAGCATCTCTCTCTC
>JADBJO010004837.1:2500-30000 GCA_016801955.1 Conus betulinus
ATGATCGGAACAACGAAAGGCGCCAGGATTTCATCCCGATAGCGGACGCCTGTGAGGTTTCCATCAATATGGTAGAGTGGTGTCTTGTGGTGGAGGCTGAAGGCACCCCATACCATAAGAGATCCTCCCCCAAAGGCCCTGGTCTGGCGAACAGCTGCATCAATGTAACGTTCACCAACACGCCGCCTCCAAACTCTAGTTCGGCCGTCATTGTGTTCAAGACTAAACCGCGACTCATCTGAAAAGAGGACCTGGGACCACTGTTGTTGGTTCCATCTCACATGACGATGGCAGAAAGCTCGGCGAGCCAGCCTATGGGCTGCTAGCAGTCGTGGTCGAACAGCTGGGCGACGTGATCTGAGGCCGAAGTGGTGAAGACGGTTTCGTATGGCTTGACGGCTGAGGATGGTGTTATTTGCCATGAAGCTGCCTTTGGATGCTGGTGGAAGTGGTATCCCGCTGCAATAGGGCCTGCCTCTCGATGAAACGATCTTCTCTGGGAGTAGTCTGCCTAGGCCGACCTGACCGTGGCCTCTCTTCAACGCGCTGTTGGTCGCCCTAAAACGCTGATTCAGTCTAACAATAACTGATGATGCACACCAAGTCGTCGCGCCACTTCACTTCAGCCTTTGCAATGCCATCTTGTATCCACGCAATCGCCCTGGTTTTGTCAAAGGTGCTAAGTTTTCTTCTTCGTGGTGGCATGGTGAGAAAAGGGCTGACAGTAACCAACCCCGCGCTTTAAACAGCCAAAAGAAGGGGCATAAAACTCACTTGAGAGACTGCTCTTGCACGGGAAAAAAGAATTTTTCATTTTACACATCTTGTGTCGCCAGCAAGCTTGATGCAAAACAGCACAGTTAACGCAACTTTGCACTTTTTATCCCGCGCGGTAACGAGGTCACCAAGACCCCCAAGCGCACTACCAGTTGACACAGGCTGGATTACACACTGCTGTGTGAGATTCCATCATTGGTTGCCGCATAACAAAAAAAAACAATGTTTTTTGAAGGGATGAATCAACCCCCTGTGTGCAAAGGCCTGTGCTTAACTTTATGTGACTAGTATATGAACCCTAGCCCTAGGCACACATTGTTAGCAAGGGCCCTTAAAAGAAGGTGAAACAAAAAATATAGACTGAGAGAAATAAAAAATGAAAGAAATTTAGACCACTAAGATTAGACTCTAAGCTCTATTCAATCTGAGAAGGGAGAGCACAAGAGAAATTAATAAGGATGACAGAGAAAATAAGTCTGTTAACCCTCAGAGGCCCAAGGAGTCTTTCAGTTCAAAGAAAAATACTGTTAGCAGGTCACTATCTCTGAACAAGGCATGATATCCATCATCAAATTCATATTTCATTCTGATTGACCTACTTTTTATGTTCCACCGGTAACCCACTGGGTCTTCATGGCAAACAAAAGCATCAAAATCATGAATGTATAAAACCTGACTAGAACTTAAAAGCAAGTGTAACTGTTGGCGTTTAACAAAGTTTTTGTTTACTTTATGAATACCCTCCACACACACACACACCACACACACACACACCACACACACACGCACACACACACACACACACACACACACGATTCATTTCAGCAAATGTCATTCCCTGGTTGTCACTATGATCAACAACGGGCAATGCGCTCCTACGATGTTTACAGTCAATTCAAGAAATATGCAAATCACATGCATGTACTGTGATTGCTGTGATGTTAGTTCACACAATCATGTGTTTTCAGCAGACTAGGCGATGTGAAAGTCTTTGAAACAATTTCTATGTTCTGTGTAGCATAGATGCACTTTGCATTTTTCGCAAATGTTGTTGCACTTTAGCTGACACTTCCTGCAACGCTGGCGCTGTTCACTCTTGATGGGGGAGTGGAAAACCCTACTCTCTTACTCCTGGCTCTGGCATGGGTTGAACAGGCTTCTTTTTTGGACAAGGAGGTGCTGCTTCCTCAAGGGATGGGCGACTGCACTTTCTGCCGTTGGGGGCATGCAGTTCGATGAGAAGAGTTGCAACCTTTGCTTGGAACTTGCGCTGATTCAGGGGTGTCACGTTTTGGCAAACCAAGAAGTGTGCAGACACGGTGGTAGGGACAACCATGCATTGACCAGTATTATCCTCAGGGGTGTGCCAGAAAATGTACAAGTACCACTGCCTAGACTTCATGCGGTATGTATGCTTTGCAACGAAGCAGTTGGCCAAGTCCACCCCTCCCATGTGCTCAGTGTAAGCCTTCATGACAGCAGGTCGCTGCACATGGACATGTGTTTCCCTGGTCTTGTCGTACCGCTTGACGGTGTTGGTCGGGGTGGTGCCAAGATAGGTAGACACAGTTGTCACGGCCCCGGTGTCATACCATCTAATGGCAACAATGTTGGAGTTCTTCTCGACAGACTCATCCATAGTTCCCCTACCTTTCTTTTTCATGGTGTTTTCCGCTTCCAGCTTTACTCCGGGGAGTCTGTTTGGCGGCACAGTTCCAGTATAGTGGAGGCCTTTCTCTTTCAACTTCATCACCAGTGGCATGCCTGTAAAAAAAAGCTGTCTGCCGTAACTTTATAGTTAATGCAGGCTGTCCAGGGACATTCTGCAGAAGAGACTGGCAAACCTTCAGTGCAACATCAGCCCCAACACCTAGCTCACTCTTTCCTTGGCCCCTGTGTTGCCCTGGTACACATCAAAGTCACAGAGTATGCCACTGCTGCCTGCCTGTTCTGGCCCAAACTTTGGTTCCCCATGGGTGCGGTTTTCCCTTCACGTACTACTTCAGTTTGCTAAATTTTCCTTTGAAGGGAGTCATCATGATCTCGTCCACACTGTTCTGCTTTTCAGGAACAACCTTCAGACAGTTGCGAAATTCTCCAACCATGGCCGGATTTTCCATAGCTTGTCAGACCTTTCTTCCTCGCCGATTTGATTGTTGTTGTTGACAAAATGCAGCACCCCAAGAATAAGCTGAAACCGATTGTGGCTCATGACACCAACAACAGTCATACCGCAATTCGGTTTCCCAGTAACACCTGTTTCCAGGCATCTTTGCAAGCCCCATTCTGAAAAAACGTGCCAATGACCTGCTGAACATCTTTCACTATGACATCAGCTGATTTCCCGGTCTTTTCAACACTGTATACCTTTGTCATTGTCACTAGAAGTTGCAGCATATCATCAGTAAGAAAGTCTTGGAAAAAGTGAAGAGGCGATGGTACTTCATATCCTTTTGGGAGTTCGAACACTTTTCCACGAAATGTATTGTCTGGGGGCTGGAACTTGTCTTTAGTCCATACAAAAGTTGACTTTTTCTTTGAGCCATGCTTCGAAGATGTTGACGGCATTGGCCGATCAGTTTCTCCTTCATCAGAATCAGAAGGATGACTCATCAGGATCTTTCCCACCTTCGTCATCAGCTGTAGTCCTAGTCATCGGTGGAATCGCCACCAATGTCGCTGTCATCAGGGTCAGTGGCGTCCAGTATGGCCAACACCTGGCCCGCATTGTACACCCTCGCACTGCGAGGCGGACAGCGATTCAAATTACTTGCCATCCTGTGAGATAGACAACAGAAAGATTGATCAGTACAAATGCAATAGAGAAGAGAGAGAGAGAGAGAGAGAGAGAGAGAGAGAGAGAGAGAGAGAGAGAGAGAGAGAGATGCGTAACATACACATTAGAACACGAGCATACAACCACAGTACACACGCACTGGGGGGGGGGGGGGGGGGGGGGGGGGGAACCAGTGACGCTCCCATGTAACGAACAACACACCCACCCGTGAACTAAAGTCATACCTCGAAGACCCAGTGGGTCACCAGTGACACATCACCTATTACAGAAAGCTGGCACGTTCTGTAACTGCCTTATATGTAATCTGGATCTGGATCTGGTCGTTACGTTGCTGTGGCACATCTTAGGGCATTATTGCGACGGGTGTGGGGTGTGGTGTGCGCAGTCTAGATAGTTTGCTGTTGTGGTGCAATCAGTCTTTTGAAAGTTTCTATGGATGGTGCCCTAACAATATTTTCTTCAAGGTGGTTCCAGTCTCCTGCTGCACTTACAAAAAATGACTGTTTGAACTGCTCTGTCTGGCATCTGCTGACTTGGAATGTTCTTGTGTTGTTTCTAATACAGTCAGAAATGGCACTGGTGGGTGTAGTAATTGCCAGATGTTCGTGGCCTTGTGAGTCATCCTGGTTTATGTGGAATTAGATATTCAGCAGATAGTATGGCCGATACTAACCCCTCAACCACCTTGTAGAGGAAGATGTGGCATAGATCACGTCTGCGCTGTTCGGGTGTTGGCAGTTGCAGAGTGCGAAGCATCTTGGTGATGGAGCCGGGTGTTCTGGAAGTATAATCGCACGTTATGAACCGGGCGGATAGGCGCTGCACTCTTTCGAGTTTTGTCGATGTCTTGTTTGAGGTAAAGACTCCAAATGATGGAGCCATACTCAAGGGCTGGTCTGATAAGAGATAGATAGGCATTCTTCTTCATCTGCAAATCAGAAATCTTCATAAACATGTTACAAGAAATAACTGCCAAAGGATATGTCAAATTCTTACCTTTCAAGGGTTTTATCAGCGTTGAAAGTTGACAGATCAAGACACGTGTTTTGGTCAGCAGGAAAGCAGTCATATGTAGAAGGGAGATCAGCCGTTTGAAATATGTCAACGCAAATGCGGTTACTTTCCTTTGTTCCTTGAGCGACCCTCTGAGGGTTAATTTCTTTAACATGTCTAAATACTCTTTCAAACCAGACAGCCTACTAAATATCCTACAGAATTGCCAGGATCCTTTTCCAATTTCAGGACGTCTGCCAAAAGCACATGGTAAGCGCAAACAGTTCAACATACTAACTTGGACCAGTATCTTAGTCTAGTCCAAGTCATGATATGATCAGTGATAATATAACGGCTTACATTTTAGTCTAATTAACTTATAATCTTACTGTAGCTTACTAACCTTGAATTAAACCTCATGCATTTGCATTTTCCCGGCCCAAAACGGCTCCTAGTATTCGTATTGTTTTGAGAAATTTAACCTCAAACTGACCTGCTGTCTTTGTAGTTTGTAGATGTCGAAGCTGATGCAGTAGCCAGTGTCAGCATTGCACATCTCCCACACCTTTATGCCTCACTTCGTTGGTTTGGCCGGCATGTACTGCTTGAAAAATACTCGCCCTTTGAATCATATCATGGCTTCATCGACAGAAAGGTCACAGCCTGGCTTGAAATTTTTTTTTAAAATAAGGGCAGAATCAAGATGAGGAAGGTCAGGATCTTGAACAGTGGGTCATAGTCAGGATTGTCACGGCCAGGTGTGTTCTGTGTGTCTTCTCAGGTGAAAATACCGGTTTCAACTTGAGAAACCTTGTTTTCTACATCACCCCCACTGATCCACGACTCGCTAAATCGAAGATCAGTTGACCTCTAGCACCAGAGTCTTGGCAGACATTTGATTCCCATCATGATGAGCACAGCTATGTATGCGCACATTTCCGCAGGTGTCGTGTCCTGCCAAAGTAGGTCAGGTTGTCCCCACTTTCCATCTGCTGCCTGGCATACAGGTTCCTCTGGTCAGCAGCTGTAGTAAAAAAAAAAAAAAAAAAAAACTGTGGCAGGGAGAGAAAAAAATAATCCAGAGGTGTAGCTGTGTCTGGCAAATAATGATTTGGCCCAGTATCCTCTTCAAAAGGCTGAACCATGGGTGTAGAAGTCGCTGGTCGCCACGTGGTCATAAACGCAGACAAAGGCACATCATCATCTTCAAAACTTTCTTTTCGTCTTCTCCCTCTTCTTCCTCTCCCACATCCTCATCACTTTCATTTGACTCCTCTCTTTCATATCTCTCCACATCTTGTAGCATTTCATCCATGTGATGATAACAAATGTAATAAGGATAATAATAAATAAAATAACAATAATAATAACTATTATGATAACAGCAGCAGCGGTAGTAGCAGTATTAGTAGTAGTAGTAGATTTCAAACTGCTACTACTACTACTACTACTACTGGCGATGATGATAGTGATAATGATAATATAGAAAATGGAAAAGATAGTAAGGTAAAATCTAACAAAAGCACAAATTGTTATGACAGCAATAAAAACAACAATAATGAGAATAAAAATGATGACGATAATGATGATGATAATAATGATATAATAATAATAATAATAATAATAATAACGATAATGATGATGATGATGATACTACTACTACTACTACTACTACTACTACTACTACTACTACTACTACTACTACTAATGATGATGATGATGATGATAAAGGCACTGAAGATGATGATGATGATGATGATGATGATGATGATGACGAGGAGGAGGAGGTGTAGCAGGAGGTGGAGGATGAGGATGAAGATGAAGATACAGAAAATGGGAAAGACAGTAAGAAAAACATCCAAGAAATATACAAATGCACAGAAAGTCAGAAAATGCAACAACACCAAACAACAACAATAACAACAATAAACAAACAATTAGTTCATTATAAAGTATAAGTAGTGAAAATAATGATGTTAGTGATGATGGTGATGGTGATGATGATGATGATGATGATGATGATGATGATGATGATGATGATGATGATGATGGTACAAATGATGATGATAATACAGAAATGGGAAAGATAATAAGAATTAATTCAAGAAGCGTACAAATGAACACAATGATAATGATAATACAGAAATGGGAAAGATAATAAGAATTAATTCAAGAAGCATACAAATGAACACAAATTCAGAAAATAAGAAAAAGGAATAAAGTTCATTTTAAAATATAAAGAGTGAAGATGATTATATTGATGTCGGGAATCCTAGACAGTGGAACATTCTTCACCTTTGACGTAAAAACATATGACAAACACTGCGCTTTCTGGCAGCCCAGACAGCTCAATGGGGAAAGCGTTAGATTGAAGATGTGAAGGTCCCTGATTCGATTTCGCGTCAGACATTTTTTTCTCTCTCTTTCCTTCTTTTCTTTTCCTTTTCGTTTCCCTCACTAGGAGTTCAAGTCAAGTCAAGTCAAGTCAAGAACACTTTGTTATCTCCAAAGAGAAATTAAGAGTGGCCATAAAAATAAATCACACATCACGAATCACACCCACCCATCCGCCCAACCACCCCACTCACACACACACAACAACACACACACACACACACACACACACACACACACACACACACACACACACACATACATACATACATACATACATATATATATACATATATATGTATATATACATATATGTATATATATATATATATATATATATATATATATATATATATATATATATATATATATGTGTGTGTGTGTGTGTGTGTGTGTGTGTGTGTGTGTGTGTGTGTGTGTGTGTGTGTGTGTGTGTGTTATTGTGTGTGTGAGTGGGTGGTTGGGCGGATGGGCGGGTGTGACTCGTGATGTGTGATTTATTTTTATGGCCACTTTTAATTTTTCTTTGGAGATAACACACACACACACACACACACACACACACACACACACACACACACACACACAGATAGATAGATAGATAGATAGATAGATAGATAGATAGATAGATAGATAGACAGATAGATAGATAAATAGATATGTATGTATGTATGTATGTATGTATGTATGTATGTATGTATGTATGTATGTATGTATGTATGTATGTATGTATGTATACACACACAAACAAGGTTTCTGAACCGGATCTTATTGAAAGTTCAGTTTTGATTCAGGAGTTTGATGGAATTGGGAACGAACCTGTTTTTTAGTTCTGCTTGTTTTGAATTTGGAAATTGGAATCTTCGTCCAGAGGGTAAGTTTGTAGTATTTTAAAAGAACGCGAGAACTGTCGGCAGCAATCTTCGAAGCTTTTTGTGTGTGACACGACATTCATACAATTTATCTATCTGTTTTTTTTTTTTTTTTTGTTTTTACTTTTTTGTTTTTTGCCAATAATCTTTCCACGTGTATTCACCACTCTGTTTGAAAAATGTTTTTGTTTTTCACGCTAAGATTTCCAAACTAACACAAAAGCCAAAGGACAACATCGATTTTACAAAACAACGATAAAACATATTTAAGATGTCCTTTTTTTAACAGCGAGAGACCGAAGTTTCTGAAGACAGTAAATTCTAGATTGGCATTTTTTTGTAGATGAATTAAATATTTGCATTAAAATTCAGATTATCATCTAAAATAGTACCCAGATATTTATATTCACTTACACGTTCCACTTTCATGTTTTCGATATACAAGTGAGGAACAGGAGCTGGGGTTTCTTCGAATTATCAGTTATCATCTCCTTCGTCTTACTAACATTCAAATCTAGACAGTTCTCTTTGCACCATGTACAAAAACGTTCCATCTCTTGAAAATGAATGGTATCTAAATCTGACAGGTCTTCTAAAGCAGATTCATCTGAGTACTTTATGACTGAAGAACCAGTACAATCATTTGTATAAAGTACAGAAGAGAGAGAACGGTGCCTTGATGTGCACCAGTAAATGTGGAAGCAGGAAGCAGTTTGAAGCAGGTCTAAGGCAAAGGGGCTTAGGGGGAGTGGGAGGGGGGGGGACGGAGGGAAGAGGCAAAGGGGACGGGGAAGGAGAAACAAGAGGCAGAAGGGCAAGAGGGCGAGGGACAAGGGGAACGACGGAAAGAGAGGGAGGGGCGGGGAAACATGGGGAAGGGGTGGGGGAGGGGGCGGAGAAGTGGGAGGAAGAGACTTCAAGAGCGAATCGAATTTGTGTGCGTAGGTCGCACTGGTCACATATTTGATGCTACCATTGTCACAGCTCGAAGCGATGTCGGGAAGCCTAGAGAGTCAAACACTCTTTGCGTTTGGCGCGCAAATAAGTCAAAAACTCAATGCTTTCTGTCAGCCGAAACAGCTCAGATGGGACAGCGTTGGACTGAAGATCTAAAGGTCCCTGAATCAACTTCGGAAACTTTTTTTATTTTTAGTTTATTTTTCCACTTCAAGGAGTTCGAAGCAGGTCTAAAACAAAAGGCGGAGCGGGAAAAGGGATGAAGAGGAGACGGAGAAAGGAGGAGGGGGACAAGGGGTAAGGTAAACGAAGAGCGGGAGGACAGTTGGAACAGAAGTTAGTTCTAAAAGTGATGACCAGTGACATTAGAAAAAATGGAAGGAAGTTAGTTCTAAAAGTGATGACCAGTGACATTAGAAAAATGGAAGGAAGTTAGTTCTAAAAGTGATGACCAGTGACATTAGAAAAATGGAAGGAAGTTAGTTCTCTAAAAGTGATGACCAGTGACATTAGAAAAATGGAAGGAAGTTAGTTCTAAAAGTGATGACCAGTGACATTAGAAAAATGGAAGGAAGTTAGTTCTAAAAGTGATGACCAGTGACATTAGAAAAATGGAAGGAAGTTAGTTCTAAAAGTGATGACCAGTGACATTAGAGAAATGGAAGGAAGTTAGTTCTAAAAGTGATGACCAGTGACATTAGAGAAATGGAAGGAAGTTAGTTCTAAAAGTGATGACCAGTGACATTAGAAAAATGGAAGGAAGTTAGTTCTAAAAGTGATGACCAGTGACATTAGAAAAATGGAAGGAAGTTAGTTCTAAAAGTGATGACCAGTGACATTAGAGAAATGGAAGGAAGTTAGTTCTAAAAGTGATGACCAGTGACATTAGAAAAATGGAAGGAAGTTAGTTCTAAAAGTGATGACCAGTGACATTAGAAAAATGGAAGGAAGTTAGTTCTAAAAGTGATGACCAGTGACATTAGAGAAATGGAAAGAGTTGTAAAGAAAAAGGTTAAATCTCATTTTCACCAAAAAGCAGTAACACCGGGCCAATGCAGTCGCATAACGAAGACTCGGGATAGTGAGTCCATTGATCTTTGTGTTTACAGTACACAGCAGACATGTGGCTCCGATCAGTCCAAAGTGTCATGCAGGGTGCAAGTGCCCTATGATCATTCAACACTCTTATCAAGCTAACCCATTCCCCTCCATCCCATCCCCCTTTCTTCTCCCAACCCTCCTTCCCTCCTTCCATCTCTCGCATAAGCGAGCGCGCGCGAGCGCGCACGCACACACACACACACACACACACACACACACACACACACACACACACGCGCGCGTGCGCGCGGGCTCGCATGCATGCACACACACTTTTCTTTCTCTGTTGATGGTATGCAAGATGCAATGCGGTGAGTCTATCAGCCGCCACGAAGAAGTTGTTAGCGTCGTGGATTCCAGGCCGGGAAAATTGCGGGTTCGATTCTCGTAAAAGCCATTTGTTGCGGGATTTTTCTGCCCCGAACGGCTCCCACCCTGAATTGAGATTGTTAGGGGCTCGAGTGGGGAAGACTGGAACCACACAGTCGAGTTTCCTCCTTTTGAATAGTTGCGTCTCTGAGAGCGTTGTTCAAAAGTCCTGACCAATACTGCAGGTGTCTGTATTCCTCGAGCCTGTTTGACTCCAGAAAGTGAGCGCAGAGTACATTTCTGTCATGCAGTCACGGGCCGGGCTTGCATTCCACACTACCACTTCAGCAGTCACGGGCCGGGCTTGCATTCCACACTACCATTTCAGCAGTCACGGGCCGGGCTTGCATTCCACACTACCATTCAGCAGTCACGGGCCGGGCTTGCATTCCACACTACCATTTCAGCAGTCACGGGCCGGGCTTGCATTCCACACTACCATTTCAGTCATTCTCATTATCACTGATCAGCATAAAAAAAAGTCTCAAATTCTGTGGCCCACCATGCACTTCTCTCATAGTGACATCACTTTTGATTTCTTGCCTATGTGTATTCCCTTGATGACGAGACGTCTAGAAAGCCAGTATGCCATGTTTATATGATTGTGCTTGGACGTACGTGGTAACGCCCTCAAAAGGAGGACTCTCACTCACTCTGGCATTAAAAACAATGCAATTATTGTTTTCAGTGGGGTGTTTAGTAGGCAGTGTCTGCGTATGCTGGATCAGAACACGCACCACTAAACACGATCAGAGTAACTCGGAAGCATTGCTGTGTGTCCTCTGGTGGGTTGCCTTCTGACGATTTAACACTTACTGCTCCTTGTGGATTACCAGCGCTGGGGCTGAAGCAGGAACAGACAAGACGTGACAGTAAAGGGGAGCTGGAATGAGCGGCGCAGAGGTAGTGCTACCCGTGCGGCTCAATGATGAGCCACAATAAAAGATGATGAGTCTGTATGTGCTGACAGAATGAGTAAAGCTTGCAAATAAGAACAAGTCCACTTATTAAATCATGCTCATGCACACACACACACACACACACACACACACACACACACACACACACACACACACACACACACACACACACACGAGCTTGCGCGCACGGACTTTCACCCATAAGTACATGAGCAGATCTTAGTGTAAAACGGGACACACGTCGGGAAGAAAAGCATCTATTAATGAACTGGAAGGAAACTAGTTGGGGGTGGGCGGTTTCTCTGCTTCATCGTATTCTGTTTGTTCTAAGTTTCGGAATTAAGACTCTTCCACCAGAGGCAGCATTGCACATATCAGGAAACAAATAGTGTGTGTTTTGCTAGTGGCAATAACTTTCACTTTCAAGTGC
Source organism: Conus betulinus (assembly GCA_016801955.1). Lineage (NCBI taxonomy): Eukaryota > Metazoa > Mollusca > Gastropoda > Neogastropoda > Conidae > Conus > Conus betulinus. The sequence goes on from JADBJO010004837.1 coordinate 14,111, forward strand.
CACAGCTATGTAATTTGCTCGGCACTTGCTTGTTTTTCACCAACTAACCATTTATGGCTCTAATGAAATATTCACGCTCAGATACCCAGACCAACCCCCAAGACCCATATGACAGCACTAACTCCTATATTCCTGAAATGTTGTTTTGTTCACGTCCGAAGATCAGAAGACAACGTCATGCTGCGCGAATTTTGCCAATAAAAGCAGTAATTGCATTCGAATGTAGTTTGTTATCTTGACCAAGATACCTAAACTCATGTACTCGCCCCCACTTTAAGTTCTTCCATAACATATCTGGCATAAGAAAAAGATTCTTATTGTTTTTCAAAATAGGATAAAAAAAAATTCTTTGACTGGCAACATGTACTCAGGCCTAGATTTCTTCACTCCATTAAACAAAACGTTTCCATCTTTTGACAGTAAACTGCGTCTGAATTTTATGACCATTCGATTTTTACATCAGTTATCTAAACATTTAGGCGTAATAACATGAGTGCAAAGGATCAGCATAATCAATCCTTTCAAGCGCAAACAATACACAAGAGAACTGTGCCCCGTAGTGCACCGCTGGTTAGGAGTCGAAAAGCAGCACTTTCTACAAAGAAGGTACAAGGCTATCTGTTTACGAGGGGATCAGAATCTATACAATCATCTCGGTTTCCGCCGAGACTCACGTGGAGTATCTGAAGTTTCCGTGCTACCCTGTGTCGTTTGTCTATTTGAAATGCAAAACAGAAATCAATGCAAACAAAGAAGTCTCTGTCTTCAAGACGAGTAATTGCGTGGCTCAGAAGAATGAGCTTTGATGTGGCATGATCAGAACGTCTTCTTTTTGTTTCTGTTTTTGTTTGTTTTGAATGAGAGAGAGAGAGAGAGAGTGAGAGAGAGAGAGAGAGAGAGAGAGAGAGAGAGAGAGATTTCTGTAGGCTCTGGCTTCTACTGACTGGATAATGTGAACATATTGTTAGAGAGATAACAACAGATGAATGAGATATCTGACGACATAGATCATATAATCGACAAACTGGATATTAAACAACACGCAGCAGTTAATGACTGACTACAAATTATATTTGGAATCTTAAAGCCTTTTAGGGCAGTTTCGGTTGTGAATGCAATAGGTATTGACGGTCGAAATAAAAAATGGCCGTCTACAATACTTTTGATTAAACAACTGATCCTAAGACCATTCAAGACGGAAAAACAGAACACAAAGTAAATTTCATTTTCTTCAGCACTTTTACATGGCGGACAGACATCATTGTTATAACATTTCGTGCAATGATAGTAATAACAAAGAGATCAGAAATACCTGATCTAAACCTCGTCATAAAATAGATAGCTGTCCATGTCAACTGACATGCATGTTGGAACACAATGCAAAGATCTGACCTGACTATGCATAACAAATCAGTAGTAACTGTCTTGAACGTGACATGACTGTTCTTGCTATCTGCTGAAATGTTCGAAGAAATTCAGTTATGTACCTAACACACTGTTAAAGCTAAAGGTAACTAAAACTACGTTCATATCACTTAACGTCACGTTTGAAAGTTTGCATATTTTGTCTCTTGCACCCAAGTCACATTGTAAGATATTGTATGCTTAATTTTCTGTCCTATACCTGTTGTTTTATCACTAAGAGAGTATATGAATAAACAAGAATTAAGAGTTTAGGCAGTTCAATACATCACTCAAAAATATGTTCAGTCACAAAACGTACTGAATAATATTACAAGACAATAATTGTGGACAACTGGAAGCAGAAATACTGTTTAAAAATGACCTGCAAAAGTACTCAATGATTTACCATTCAATAACTGCATTCTGAAGATTCAATATGTCCTGTAGATTCAATATGTAAAGAATATTAAAGTGTAAAAAGCCTGAGATGGCTGCAGATGAAGATTGTGCAGAAATTTTTGCCAGATATATATTGAAAGCGGTGAGGATCGTAGGATCGTTAAACGACAAAACTGTAGTTTCTGCAAAAATGAAAAGATTTACTGAACATACATTTAGGAAGTGTGAATATACAAAAGATATTTGGATGATACTTAAAAAAAATATTGAAAGAGAACTGTCCAATTACTGACTGAAACGCTTGTTGTCTGGAGCAGATAGAAACGTTTATTATGAATCAGTACTTAAAGTTTTTTTTTTTTCATGCATGAAGATGAATATCAATCTAATTTAAAAAGCGGATTTGTGATCTTTTTATCCGTGTAGACAAATCAGTGACTCGCTCGTCAAGTTGGTCTGTACGGCAGGACACATTGCACGAATGTGTGTGTGTGTGTGTGTGTGTGTGTGTGTGTGTGTGTGTGTGTGTGTGTGTGTTGTTGTTCTTCAATCCGTCACCTTTTTCTCCAGTATACTGAGCAGCTTATTCTGGCGAGACTGCTGCATTTTTTCCATGATAACATTGAAGGTGTAGAGGAATGGATTGAGCGCTGAGTTGAGTGGCAGGACAAGAACGGCGATGACCACGCTGACCTCCCCTGGGATGGCAACATCTGTGGCAGCAAGCAGACCTAGAAGACCGACAGGAAACCAACACAGGAAGTCTGATACCGCCACAGTTATCAACCGACGAGCAATTCTATCTGTGTTCTTTTAGTGGAATCAACACTGATTCTGCTCTCCTGAATAGACCAATCGATAGCTATCTGTCCTGAAGCAATCATTAGAAACAAAACAAATCAAGAACAATCATAACTCCAAGGCATAGCTGTGTCCACGAAAATCATGGCGGGTAATGAGCAGAGGAACACAAATGCCAGTCTGACTATAGAACTGCCAGTAGGAAAAAAATGGGAAAAAAGGGGCAATGACGCTAACAAAGCTCCAACAGTCCAAACGACAATGCATGTGTACATTGACTTGCCCTGACTAAACCGTAACTGTGAAAATGGAAAGTGGAGTACAAGGAATCGATCCAAGGTTATGACACAAATAACAAAAGCGGACACTTCGCTTGACACGACTGATAAACAACAAGCCAACTTGCACGTGATACTGTGCCTCCAGTGAAAATCTTCCCACAGGTAACTTCCTTTGTAAATTTGATCGGCTGTCCCTGTAATGGCTAAATAGGCTCCCATGAGACAGTCAGCAGCGACACACAGGTGGGTAACAAATACGTCAAAACCCGGTTTTTCTTTTTCGTCGACCAATGGTAAGACGGAAGACGAAGCTGATGAAATTACTGAGAATGGCCAGGCAAACGAAAATGAACAAATACACTCTGTAAAGACTGGATCGAAGCAGAGACGCACACAAGATGAGACTTCATCGAAAGGTGCATGACAGTTACGCAAGTTAAACTCAACAGGTAGAATAGTGGGGCAGCATAACTTGTAATTATCAACATACACACTTTCCAAATGATCCAGTGTGCTCAACAGGTTTCTCGTGAAATGGACTACAGGACAGCCACGGGAATCAAACACATGCAGAGATTTGAGGGCTTTGGTGCTCGTTTTGCGGAGTGTAGTCACCCTTCCATTAGAAATATTAAGAGTATGCAAGTGTTTGAAGACTGCAAATGTGTCAAAGTCAACTTCAGACAATACGTTGTTCGACAGATCTAAAATTTTAAGATTAAGTACAACGTAATCAGGAAAATAAGCATCAATGAACAACTGATGAATAGGATTCCCGGATATATTTAACAAGTGAAAGTTAGACATTACAGACAGCTCACGAACACTGATCTCATCAATATTATTTTTACTGAGGTCAAGACTACGGAGATTGGGTAGTGTAATGTTACCCAATTTAGAAATATAGCAATGGGCTAAATTCAGATAAATGAGCAGCTTGTTTTCTGTAAAGTCGCTGAGATTCATCCCACTATTGGAACCATTCAGATATCTTAAATGTGGATATTGCTGGGCTTCCACCATGTGGTTACAAACAAAGAAAACCCATAGCATGTACACTGTGGTGGACAGGTGAGAAAGCAACGCCTTTCATCGTCAGACTGTGGACAGTGACTTATGCTATCACATAAATTCAATATATACACACATGCTCTGGCTCCTCTGCCTCGGTAAAAACCTGGACAGGTAAAAGTATCACAGTCAGCTTCGTCCTCTCTACCTGGACAGTCAAAGAACCCGTTACAGCGCAAGAACACGGGCATACAGTTGCCGTCCTGAGGACACATGAAGTGCGAATTAGGACAATAAGAGAAGGTTCCTGGTTCCAATGGCTTGGGATCAGAGTAATATAATCCATTCTTGTCCAGATGGATTACATTCGGAGGTGTAGCGCGTTTGAATAAAATGTTTAAACATTGAACAGCCAAACTGGTCAGAACCGTCATAGCAGTCGTTGCGAAGATCACAGACTTTAGTAAATGGTACACACTACAAAAGACAAGGGCACTCAAATGTTCGAGTTCGAGCGCGCGCGCGCACACACACACACACACACACACACACACACACACACACACACATGCATGCACTTACGCACGTACGTACGCACACACATCATCATCATCATATCATCATCGTCATCATCATAAATATGGGTACAAAGCAGGTGAAATGTCACTATATCATTCTAAGCAAAGTGATTTTTCAAAGAAAATCAAATCTGAAATATGATGATAGAACGAATTAAATGAAGAAAAAGATCGGAGAGATAGATATGTACGTCTCAACATTTTCCAGTGTATTAATTATCGGATGAAAGCAAACTCTCATTGCTCTTTTCTATTTTTGCAGGTGTGTTCCACATTGTACACTTTGTTGGCGGAACTGTTGTACCAATGAACCATCCGCATAAAGCAAATCCATACATAAATGCAAATAGATGAGTGTAGTGACATGTTTCGGAACCACCATAAAAGGAAAGGGACATCTCTATGTTCTACAATTTGGGCTATACAAGTAATGGATTAGCGATCGTCTGTTACAATCCCCTTTCTGGAAATAAAAGCATATAATAGTGAAAGGAAAACTAAGTGACTCGATGTTTAACATTGTCGCTAATTATGGCACAAAAAGATTAGTAGCATATAAAAAAAAAAATAGTAACATGCTTGATTGAGAGTTGAACAGGAGTAGTCATGTCGAATGGGATCTTTCACCCGAGTGTTTGAATGACACTACAACGCGCGGGTACGATGTCTATGTTAAAATGCTTAAGTGACTGCTTTCAATAGATTCAATTTGAGTGTGGAGTCACATGTGGTTAGATCAGGGAATATGGACGTTTTACTGGAGGGATGTAAGTGGATTCAGAGGCACTGGTGCCTGGTTCTCTTTTGAAGAGTGTTTACTAATGAAACAACGGTGTTGTTTGTGAATAGCTGATCTCAAATCTTAAGCAGCATATATTGTAACAGTTGACTCCAGCATCATCAGTCTTGATGCCAAGGAGTTGAATGTGCTTCTCACGGCTGTGCCTTAAGCAGGGTTCCAGCATCTATTGGCAATTTAAATTAGAATTATAATTTGAATTAATTATGGAAGGGGAGGGGGCATTTGTAACAGAAATATGACATATGTTATAAAAAAAAAAAAACTGGCAAGTTCCTTGCAAAAATATTTTCCACACAATTTCTATCTGTTCTTTCTGTTGTCACGTTCGGTATTTTCATACTCCTTTGTTTGGGTATTGATTTGACAACTACTGTAAATGACTGCAATACCACAGATGCTAGAGGTGTTGTGTGGTGGTTTTATACACCATTGCAATCTCAACAGCCTTTGTTTCTCTCTCTGAGGTTTGTTACCTGAATCTCAGTAGGCAATACCCTTGCAACAGTTCAGTCCCTGATAATGGCATTTTACATCGTTTCTGCATAGGTACAATTATTCACTACTTTTGTAAGGTCTCTGACAACTTCAGTAAACAACCTCATGTGTTTTTCCGCCGTCAAATTAAAAAAAAAAAAAAAAGTTTCCAAAGTCATAGATTTTTTTTGTTTAACTCAGTGTATTGTCTACAACTTTGGGTAGTTGCGCAAATTTGGCATGTTACACTGACCTTTCATTGTATTTCCTTTTTTGTATTTTTTATGTAGCAGGTTTTTTTCTTGTTTTAAAATGTGTATCATGTAGGTTGTGTCGATCATATATTGATACAAAGTGTTAAGAATGAGTAACTCACAAATATCTTCTTGAAAATGTCAAGGGTTAGGGAACTTCTGAAAAGAAAGACGAAGGGACGTGCTTCAGTCTCTTCAGCAAAAACAGTATTCAGTTTACTTTCGACAGACATACATTTTCCACAAAGTATAGGAATAATAAAGGCAGAATGGGGCTATGAGTGCGTGTTTTCACCTAATGATTCAAGTTCAAGGGGAGTTTCTATTTTGCTAGATAGTAATTTTGATTGAAAAAATAAAAAGACAAGAAAAACAAGGACAGTTTAGAAGAAACAAGGATACTACTGATAACACTAATCACAGAAATTTTACTAATAAATATTTATGGACCAAACTGCAATTATAGCAGATTTTTAAAGAAATTCAAACAAAAATCAAACAGATTGGCATGTCTAACATTGTGATGGGTAGAGATTGGTATTTAGTCATCAATCCTGACCTGGACTATGATGACAAAAAATCTTAAAATAATGCAAAAGCCAAAGAAACAGCATCAGACATGATCACCGAACTGGAAAAAATTAAATCCTGAAAATTTGAGAGATATACTTGGAGAAGATCCAATTCCATACAGCAAAGTCGATTATATCTCTTTTCGATATTAGACACTCTTACTGGTTACGTTAAAGATGCAGAAATCCAATGAGGTACCATAAGTGATCATTCTTTAATCAAACTAAACATAGCCTTAAACACCAAGCAGAAAAGAAAAACATTTTGAAAATTTAATGCCTCACTGTTTAAAGATGTCACGCCGCTGCTGGGGAGGGAGACAATGCCAGTTCACATCTAAGTTTAACTCGCATTATCTCCTTCCTAGCGACCTCGTTTTCATTCAACGTCCATTTTGCACCCAGCTTGAGGATATAAACTCGTTCTTCGTTTTCATTGTCATGCATGTTGGTAATCTTACCTGAAGAGACAGAGAGGTCGAAATGCGTCGTGTATTTTCTTGTAATTTGCTTGTCCGATTCGTCCGGCAGAATATTTTTCTTTTTATTTTAAATTCTCATGATGAAGAAATAAGTCATTGCTTAATTGTGGTAAACAACTAATTAAAAGAAAGGCATGAGTAAACTTACAGTTTAAGAGTAGAAACTGCCTATAGATCTAAATTGCCGCAAAACAAAAGTTAATCAGATCAGTTTTGTTTACCTTTCCGACGTCACACAAGATGTTTCTACTGAGGTCACACGTGATGAAATTAAAATCACAAAAACTTTCGTCACTTTTATCCATGCAGTCAAAGCGTTTATCACACACCAAGGTATAGGGCATTTGCTGCCATTCGTTGTCACACGCAAAAGGGGGCGGGGACAAATCCAGCTTCATATTGCAAATGTGAAATGAAGACACATTCGCACCCTTGCAGTTCTGGCGAACTGTCATGTCGAGTTTATCCAAGAAACAGTCGCTGTGTCTTGATCAATTGCCAGAAACGATTTTGTGAAGTGTCCTCCAGGACATTGAACAAATGGAGGGAGCCACCAATAGGTTGTCATTGGAACAGATGCTAATCGTACTGGAATTCTCCGATTGCTCGGGTTGTCGACTGGCAGATCCTTTTCACACAGGTAGAGACATTGGGATATCTGGCATATCAACTTCAGGGTGAGTAATGACAAGCCCCGGACATAAAAACTCCCACCGTTGTCCATTAAGTTTAAGACCCCGTACACGGTAACGTAATTAGGATACCAAAATTTCTGTAAGTAATAAGCCATTGTTCCATCTGTCCATTGGGGAACGTTTTAATTCCTGGTATCTGAATTGAGCACAAAGAAACTCCTTCTTGGGTACCCTGTTTACAATACGCTGAGGAAACGTTCATGCTTTAGTACATGAAAGTAAAGAAATACAGGTTTACAAGTAAGTCATCATAAAGTTTGCATTACAGGCATGGAATTATTGAAACTACAATGTGGATCCATGAGTGTTGTTGGAGAACAAGTTCTTCAGAAAACTTCTCCATAATTCGCAATGGCAGCAGATGACAAACTTCTACGTCAGGCGGTTAATTACCATGTGCGAGGGCAAACAGGAACCCCCCTTATTGGATGCTGCAAGTTCACCAGATACAAATAAATTTCCTTTTCGGGATGTTCCATCCAGGAATTTCTTCTATGAGACAGTCGAAGATTGATGTCAAAGAGAACGTTTTAGCATGCAGGGAATCGCAGAGTCTGGCAGACAACAGGAAAAAATGGATTGATCATCAAAACTGTGCATCGTTGCAACTGTTTAAATGAGAACAGAGTTGTTTTTAGACCTATGGGAGCGACCACTTCCACCATTATATTCTAATAATGTAAATTATGGGGTAAAGGAGAATTTTAAAAATCCAATTATCTTATATTTGATACAATTGCGATTACATTTGAAAACTTTTTACCGCCAGATAGAATGCATATTACAACTTGTAATGTACCACCTTATGTCTTAATTAGTAGAACAAACTTTACTTTGAATGTCACATTTTAAACCATTTTCAACTATGATTACAAAAAAAAAACAGCATACTACTGAAAAATCGTGATTATTTCTAACAGACAGCACCAAAATTCGTGATGCGATGATGACAATGACAGCATGAGAACAATTTATTTGTTTATATGGTATATTAGAAACAGTTTAAGTTCCCATAGCCTATTGGCCATAGGGACAGTGAACTGTCAGAGTACACTGTGTGTCTAAGGCACTGCATGACAGAAGGTGGAGCACATTCATCTCCTCCCGTCTTTATCTTTCTCTGACCTGAATCAGGTGCCTACTTACGGCTGGGTGGACAGAGAGGTTTCAAGCCGAAACGATCCAACCCCATGAACGGTTCGATTTCATTACCAACAGCTCTCTGCAGGCAAATGCTTTTAACCATTTGACGATGCCCACTCCCCCTCTCCCCCCTGTGGTACATTAACAAATTCAAGTGTTCTTTCAGTTAGAGAATTTAAGCAGGAAATGGACCTACACTTTGAAATTGTAGTAAATTTATTCACTGATACAAAAGACAGATAATAAGGATTCTGTCTCACAGACACTTTTCAGTGAGCAACATGCAATGTTTAGACAGACCATCGAACAGATTTTTTGTATATCCAAAACCATTATAAAAACCAGCAATACATACAGTTGTGATTGAGAACCAGCTGATCGAAGGCCTATAAGAACTGTGCGGCCTTCCTTCACGAGGATGTCAACACGGATCGTGTGTCGTAGAAAGTACCACATCTCCCAAGAATCTGGCATGGCCAGCCGTCCTCCTTGCTGTGAGCACTGCACGTTGGCTTCATGCCAGGAGATTCCCCGTGAACCTTTGTGCAGCGTGATGCATTTGTGTCGGAAACGGACACCATCGTCAGAACACAATGTGTAGGGGCAGTGCATCTCATCATAACCTTCAGCGCACTCTCTGACAATGTTACACATCAAATGGTCTTTGAATTCTGACCACTGTCCTACGGAACAATTCCATTTTAAACCAGGAAGTTGTTCAGGTATGGATGAATTCTGAAATTGAAAAAGCTATTGTGTTCATATTCTTTCGACATTCAATCTTATATTAAAGTTAACACCTGCATCCATTTCCACTCAGTATTCATTCTGTCTTTTCTTTTTTCGTACATTCTTTTCCTGGGAACATAGGTAAAAAAAAAAAAAAAACAAAGGCAGACATAATAAGAAAACAGAAAAGCAGCGCTCCTGATCAAAAGATAATACATGCGAGGAGGGAAAGTCCGCTTAATGATGAGGTCTGTGCGATATTCTTTGCGACTAGCTGTTGCTCATAATACCTACCTGACCTGTTCAAACACTTCGCTGTTTCTGTTGAGAAGCCTTTTAAGACTGTAAGGTGCAGGAGAGGGTGAAACTCTTTCCATGAGAATGTTTTCAGATTAGCCACGGACACATTTGGCAGAGAAAGCATCACCCTGAGTCTTGTGAAATTGAAATAGAAGAGCTGGAACTTGTAATTAGTGACGAACAGCTCATCATAACGCTTGAAAATTTTCCTTAAAGAAAGCACTAGTGGCACTTAGAGAGGCAAGGGATACAGTGATGCTTCATTGGTGTAACTGTTCAAGAATATTTGTGGAATAAACGAAGGCGCTGAAAGATTTTTTTTTTTGCCAGGCGTTAACTACACAGCATCAAAAAAAAAATTCCAGAGGCAATGTCGGCACCAATCGTAGTAAGCAGATGGAAGGAGGATCGAGCACTACCAGGGCTAAATGATCAGGCGAACAATGGAAGGGATACAGATGTCGGGAAAGCTGAACTCCGACCAACACAAAAAGACTGGATGTTCTGCCGTAGGAGAGTTCGGCAATAAAGCGAATGGAATTTCCTGTCAGGTTGACAGACGAATAAAAAGGGGGGAGGTGAAGAGGTCTGCATAAGACTGCCCGTTCACTCAAGAAAGGTGACCTGCGCCTCTCGTAGTGATTGTTACGTGGCCTCTGTCTGGCACGCAAGACAGGAGGTCATTGTCGTATGGCTTCTCCTACATTAAAGTGCCCTAAACAACACCTTCCCGTGGTGCCCTCTATCTCCCGTTGCTGTCCTGGCACAATCGAGTGTCCGGCAGTTTAACTGAATGTGCAGATTAGGCTCGAGAGCCTTGCTTTGCAACCAGCTTAGGAGAAGGACAACTCGGATTTCAAACCTGGGTAGATAGACCTCGTTAACCTTGTAACGCAGTTTACTCGGAGAAGGAACTCTGATGTAACACCTACGACCCTAGCACCTCGATGGCACCGTCCCAGCTTGTTAGACCTTGGCAGATGAACCCCAGGAGTAAAGGGTAGGGCCAGTTCAGCGCACAAGACTCCCCTGTCCAGTCTCAAAAGGACACTCCCACGTCCGCCAACCATTCAAAGCCCTGTAACAACGGGAAATGGGTGAAAACGGCAGGTGGCAGATGATATTCGAAGCTCCACACCCAATCCTGCGTGCGGGCAGTTTCGGACACTGGTCAGTTGATATTGATCCGGGGATGACAACATCGTTCGATACATCTTTAACGACTAAGCAGCCTTTTCTTGCTTCACATGGAGAGGTGCCTAAATCAACGCCTCCTGTACCCTCCCAGTTGGATAGCCATGGTCAAAAGGCATCTTTCAAGTGGCTGAACATCAAATAAATAAGCGAGAACCCCACACCAAGGGTGTGAAAGGACTGAAACTCGGATGCTGGACCATCAGAAACTATGTTTGACGTAGCCGACGGTAGTCGTCGTCCGGAAGGTCGCTCCGCACTTATTGCACACGAGCGGTCTATACTGAATGTTAATATCGCTTCTGTCAGCGAAGTCTGTTTTTCAGAGGAACACAGCCCCCAGGAACACGTCGCCAGATACACCCTCTACTGGTCAGACAAACCAGGAACAAAGAGGCATTGGCTTCATGGTTAGAAACTTTATTGCTTGTAAGCTTGGTTATCTACCAACAAGTCATGCTGACTGCATCATCATTATGCGCCTCCTACTGAGAAACCAGCTATATGTCACCCTCTTCAGTGTGTACTCTCCGACTTTTCAAACAGATCCTGCAGAAAAGGACACGTTCTACTCTGTGTTGTCTTCTACAAAGTACCTCTGCAGACGACAAGGTATAATCCTTAGCGACTTCAACGCCAAAATGGGCCGAGATTAGAAGCCTGGACAAGAATACTCAGAAAACAAGGCATAGGAAACTGCAACGATAATGGGCGCTTGCTGCTGGAATTCTGCACCGAGCAACAACTCGTCATCATGAACACACTCTTCCAACAGAAAGACAGTCTGAAAAAACAACCTGGATGTTCCAAACACTAGCACCTTATTGATAGTGCGCCAGCATGACTCGAAGGACGTCTTGCCCACCAAAATGTAGCCCAGCGCAAAATGTCACACCGTCATCGTCTCGTTACTACAAACTGAACCTCCTCTTCAGACCCAAACTAAAGAAAAGAGGTGCCACAGAAAAAAGCGCAAGATCGGCAGATTTCAGTCAGCTGAAATGAAAGTCGTCGGCACCCCGACAGGCCTAATGTCGAGGCTTTAAGTTGTCAGACGCCCCGTGGATCCCTGTGTCCGAATTCTTTGGGAACAACTGAAAACTGCCATTCTGCAGACACCTGCAGAATTCCTTGGTGTTACTATAAGGAAGAACAAAGACTGGGTTCGTCGAAAACAACAAGGAAATACAAGAATTGTTCCGCGAAAAAGAGATCTACTTATCAGGCTCACTTTGCCCAGCCATCTTGTCCTGAGAAGACATCTGCCTTCCGTCAAGTATGCAGCAACTTACGGCACAAACTTCGAGAGATTCAGAACGAGAGGTGGATCAACCTTGCAGGCAAAACTCTGCTGTGCGCAGACACCAATGACCTCAGGGGGTTCTACAAAACCTTGCAGGCAGTATGTGGTCCTATATATCAGGTCCAGGGTCTCATGTGCAGCTCAGATGGCCAGGCGCTACTTACGGACAAGGTGTCAAACCTAGGCCGCTGGTCAGAGCACTTCCAGGCTCTCTTCAGCGCTAACTGCTCTGTCCATGAATCATTATTCTCCACATTCCCAGCAGCCAGTAAGAGTGGAACTCGATAAGTCCCCCCCCCCCCCCCCCCTCTCCCTCGAAAAGAGAACCAAAGCCATAGAGCCGCTGAAGAGTGGCAAAGCAGCAGAAGTGGATGGAGTGCTCCCACCGGCGCTGCCTCCACACCATCCTCAATATTTACTGGGCTGACTTCGTCACCAACATGGAAGTCCTCAAACAGGAGAAGAAGCTCACCCAACATCGTGGCCATGCAACTGTAGTCCCAGCGACACTGGGTTGGCCGGATACGCCTCCAGGATGGAGAATCATCGCCTGACCAAGACTGCCCTGTATGGCGAACTTTCACCAGTTATCATGACAGAAGAACACCAAAGAAACAATACAAGGACTTTGAAAAAAATCCTTGGTGCGGGCCTGCATATCCTCCATTGACCTTGTCAGCTACAAGCATGCCTGCAGTCGACGTGGGCTACTTCTCTCATAACCTTTGTCTGTTAAGCCAAACAATAGATACGTACAGGCAGACATGTCATTCCTGAAACCTGGGAAAATGTGGGAGAGGAGACCTAACTCTAAACTACACAATCGGCTGCAGATTGTACAGGGGAAGAGCTTTAGCGAGGTGGGGCCTTTTCCTCTTTGCCTGAACGGTGGCTACTCTGATGGTACAGATGTCGCTAGCAGGATCTATCCAGCTGGCTGTGCCCATGCTGCCAGCCTTAAGCTTACCCTTCACTATGCCCCCTTTTTTTTACATCCTGACAGGTGCACCCTGGTCACACTGTCTTTGCTTAAGCTGTCCCTACAGAAGTACTTTCAGGATCGAGCTGTGCTTCGTGAGGATAACACATTCCAATCATTTGCAACTGATTCATGTGAGGAAGACATGGAAAACTTTAGAACCAACATTTTTTTTTTCCAAAACGAAAGGTGGAACATTCGGTATTGTCGTTCATATTGCAGACCAGATATTGCTAAGAAAACGCTGGAACTTCTTTTTTTTCAAGTCTTAAAGAAATGTTAGCGTACCGCCAAGAAAAACGTGGATAGATGAGTCACAAGACAAAATACAACACGTCTCGACCTCTTAGGTCTTCTTCAGGCAAGATACAAACAAACAGGACAACGAAAATGAATGAGCGATCACTTATCTTCAGTCGCTTCAGTGCAATGTAGGCGTTGAATGAAAACAAGGCTGTCAGAAGGGAGACAATGTGTGAGTCAAGGTAGTAATGATGATAGTTATATTACTGATAGAAATACTAATAATGGTCAAAATATTGAAAAAAAAACAAATAAAGACAGGATTACTACTACTTTGGTGATAAGGCAATAGCAGTTGTAGTATGGGAGAAAGGGGAGTGGGTTAGAAGATTCTTAAACAGCATGGTCGGCGTGGAAACGGTCTAAGTGGCGATGGCGATGGTGATGTTAATGCTAGTGGTGTAATATCAATACGAACTGTGGAGGTAATGGTAATAAAAGCATGATACAGAAAATATATTTAGAAAATACATTTTATAATAGCAATAATATATACATTTTTAAAAAGATAAATGAATCAAATATAAATTGTAAGAAAAGAAAATGAATAAGTGAATCAATAGGAAATAATAAAATATCAATAATAATGATAATAGAATAGATAAATAAAATAAAAGAAATTAACAATACCAATAATAGTAATGATAACAAGGTAAGAATACTAAGGAAAAAAAATTAACCACCACAAAAAAAAAAAAACAAGGGGAGGAGGGGGAAGGGAGGACAGGAAGACCAAAAAGGAGATGGAAGGTATAAATTACGGCAAGGATGGAATCTAATAGGTATAACAATAACTATGACATGTATACGGCGATCATGCTGTTTAAGATCCTCTAATCAATCTCCTTTCTCCCATACTACAACTGCTATTGACTTATTACCAAAAGTAGTAGTAACCCTGTCTTTATTTGTTTTTTTTTTTTTTTCCTTCAATATTTTGACCATTATTAGTATTTCTATCAGTAAAAAATTATCATCATTACTACCTTGACTCACCCATTGTCTCCTTTCTTGCCTTGTTTTCATTCAACGCCTACATTGCGCTGAAGCGACTTAAGATAAGTGATTGCTCGTTCACTTTCGTTGTTTTGTTTGTTTGTATCTTGCCTGAAGAAGACCTAAGAAGGTCGAAACGCGTCGTGTTTTGTCTGTGACTTTTTGTCCACGTTCTTCTTGGCGGTTCGCTAAACATTTATTTAGATTTGTTTAGATTTCCGCCTGCAGTCGTCTCACTTTGCAACTAATTCTTTTTTCATTTTGTTGGATGCTTCTTATGTAGGTGAGGCAGGTATCACAGCAGTACAGCAGAGCATTTAAATCCACTCCTCTACGCATGATAATACTGGTGAAAAGTCTGATGCCATGATATTCCCAAAGTTTCTTCGAGCCTGACAAAAGCATCATTGGCCCTTGAAATTTGTAGCATCATCTTGGTATCCGTAAATCCATTGCTGACAGTAGTTCTGCCGAAACTGCAACGCTTGCTCAAAGTCTTGATGTGTGTGTGTGTTGCAGATGATCAGATAAAGGAAGCAGAGCGCTGAAGGATCGTTATGGCAAGAGATGGATTCTAATCTACGCCTTGCTCAGACTAATAATGAAACTTAAACGTCCGCAGTTTGATGTCTGCCTTATTGTGGATATCGCCATGCCAGTGTGTGGTTAATGCACAGTCATCCAGAAAGAAGAAACTCACGCAGAAAGGCATCACATTCTCGTTCTGGCCTGAATATGCCAAGAGTGAAAACTTAGCCATCCGTACGAAACTAGGTATACACCAGCGTGGATGAGGCAAGACAGAGATGTTTTAAAACTAAAAGAGAGGAGGAGGGGAAGAACGATAGAAAAAACGAGACGGAAAGAGATAAGCGTGTATTGAAAGTGATGGAAAAAAGTGAGAAAACTGGATTAACGTTAGCATTCACTTTAATACTAATAAGAATGCAACACGTTAATACACAAGAGAGAGAGAGAGAGAGAGAGAGAGAGAGAGAGAGAGAGAGAGAGAGAGAGAGTTGTTTCAAACACACCTTGTGGATGGAAAACAGGATGCGAAAACCAGTTCCATATTTTAAGCCATTTCTATATTTCACTCGAGTTGAACCCGTTTTAAAGTGAACCCAGACTTTTTTCTCCAGAAGAATCCGGGGCGGAAGAACAGTGGTGTAGTTTGTACAGATGGTCCA
>JADBJO010004837.1:35000-77500 GCA_016801955.1 Conus betulinus
GGATGTAATTAACAAACAATCTCTCTCTCTCTCTCTCTCTCTCTCTCTCTCTCTCTCTCTCTCTCTCTCTCTCTCTCTCCGCACGCACGCACGCACGCACGCACACACACACACACACACACACACACACACACACACACACACACACACACACACACACACACACACACGGCAAGAAATAATCGAGCAACTAAGAAATAATGAAACAACTAATCAAACAACCATCAGGAAATATGTGCATTATCATGCAGACTCGCTGAACACGATAAGGAAGAGAAAGATGAAGTGGTATGGACATGTGAAAAACCCGTTCTTTGATGAACAGTTCATAGGGATATACCGAGACACAGGACAGGTAGAAAAAAGGTAGAGAGAGAACACTGTTGAGTGACTGCTGAGTAATTGGACAGTGCTTTGTGGCGGATTATCCATCGTCAGTTGAAGAAAGCTTGTTCAGCGTCCATCATTTTAATCGAGTCAAAACCCTAGACGGCTCCACGACCAGTGGTAATTAGAAGAACAGTCTTCCAAGAATATCAAAAGCAAAAAACAAAACAGAGAGAGAGAGAGAGAGAGAGAGAGAGAGAGAGAGAGAGAGAGAGAGAGAGAGAGAGAGAGAGAGAGAGAGAGAGAGAGAGAGAGAGAGAGAAGAGAGATTCATTCACTGTTTTACGATACTGCAAGTCAGTCTGTTTTCTCACGTGGAGTAAGTTAGAAGTGGAAGAAAACAGGTTCAGTTGATCAACTTTTTAGTCATTAGAAGCATGACTTTGGAAGGATCAGAACAAAGAAAAGATACAAACGATACGGTGGGAGAGCGAGTGGCAGCGGAGGAGATATGAGGCGAGGGAATTATGGATAGAAGGAAATTACAGAAGACAAGGAGACTTTTAAAAGTCAATATAAACCAAAGCATTGAAAGCTGATACAATATACTGAATCATGTGCTGTGGAAAGAATTATTTGTTTCGTTTGATTATGTATCTTGGACGAGACTATCAGAAAACCCCAACATTGACAATAATAGTCTACAATGGAATGGAAAGAGACATACGATGTATAAATTCACTGGGTTTTTTTTTTCACCACAAAATGAAGGTTGTATAAAACATATGCAAAAAATCAGAAAAATGGATGACTCAAAACAAAAATAAATCAATGATAACCTTATTCTCGAAAGTGTGAAATGATGCAAAAAGATGAGAATGTAAACAGCAAAAGCGCTGTCAACAGCAAAAGCGTTGCTCTTTAGTTGTCAAAATATCCTCAATGAAATCAGCACACTCACAAAATTCCTCAGAACTGTATCAAAAGACCTCTACTTAGATCTCCTGAGAGGTGCAAGTCCCGCTGGTTGAGGATTTTGTGTGTTAACAAAACTGTGGAACAAAGTAAGATGTTGCAAAAACGCGTAAGTAAAGTGTTTTGTCATTATTGAAACGACTTACCAAACATCAGATACTAAGAAAATAAGAGAAGCAACTTGTCTATTTGACTCACAGTAATTTATAAGTGCGGCAACAGAACGAAGGGCACACAGTGGGTGGGGAGGGAGTGGGGTGTGCAGATCTACTGATTCCAACAAGACCTGACAAGCACAGAAAGAATGCATGGTTGGCAGTTCTAGTAGCATAGGAAACTCAGGAAGGACAGTTCTGCAAATGTATCTTGACCCTTTTTTTTAGGGCACTTTAATTCTGTCACCCTTCCTTTCCCCTTCCCTTCCCTCTGTCTCCAGGTCGTTATCTCGTATCACCCTGTTTTGCCACTATCAGTTCCTTTCCCACCCTCACCACCTACCACCCATCTTCGACTCACTCTTCTGACCAGTAGCATTGTGAAATGTCCTGACTTGATTACTGCCACTGTCCGCCAGTTATGCAATGATCACAAACGCGCTTCTGTAGGCGAAACGTTTATGCAAGAGATCTATTTCTCACGACCACCTTGGGTCTCATTTTTTTTCCAAACCAACAGGTCCCCCTAGAAATAGGACTTAGACCGGGAGTTAGCTTTTTCCAGCCCCACGTCCTGGTCCCGTCCCTTGGCAGAGTCGATGATGTCAGTTGCCAGGAGTGACGTTTCGATTCCTCTCTCCTCAGTGGGAGGAGTTCTGTCCGCCCTCCCCTCCTCCCCCCACCTCCTCTGTATGACCAGATCACCTGAGTGGCGGGTGAACTAAGCCCGCGACTTAACTTCACACTTTAGCATTATGAATGTGTGGTAAATGGAGAGCTGTAAGGTGTAGGCCTGTATACTGAGTGGCCGGGGGCAATAATTTTACTTATAATCCTCAGCCTTGGAGCAAAAACTGTATGTTGACAAAAGAAACGTCTTTTCTTTGGATAGAAAGGGGGAAAATACCGACTTCTTCAACTAGGACCGTCGCCTCCTGAAGACCGATCTTCACGCTTAGAATGCCAAGGAAATATTTTATGCTCTGTGGTTAAACAGCCAAATCATTGAAACGTTGTCCGGTCTTAATGGTGAACTATTTTCATTTGGCATTGACTCTCATGTGATCCAAGTGGTGAATAACCGGAGCGTGACATCAACGTTAATCAGACTGTACATTCTTGGTGTGACTCCAGAGAGAGAGAGAGAGAGAGAGAGTAACCGTGAACCACTTAGTGTGGGATACTGGAAGGAATTCGAAACTGTGAAAAACATATCTTTGTGTCCATTCATGCAGTCGAACTGGAGACCAGGAAAAAGGAATATCATATGTTCAAAGGTGCTTGTAAACAAACATTGCGAATTTGGTAATATTTTGTCGCCACTTTTGTCGTGAAATTAGAATGTAGATTCGATAAACTGATTCTCTCAGATCTGGAAAAGGTTTTAAGAATTGTTCAGTGTATTCCGTTTTCATTTGTAGCATGGGTGTTTCAATACTCGTGGTTACATGAATAGTAGTAGACAGTGTGGTGAACCATGATATATGGGCCCTTAAGTAATAGTAAAGTCAGGTCAGGCCTTCTCTGCTACTGGCAGTCAAGTAACTCGGTACAAACTGCCTCAGGCGGGAAGTGAACCCAGATCTGACTTGTAGAGTGCTGGGCTCAACCATGTTTGCCTAATCCAAAACACACTAACCTCGGCGTTACACTCGACCAAACTCTCTCTCTTTCAAACAACACATCTCTAATGTGTGCAAGTCCTGCTACCTTGAACACACGAAATCTCGCGAAATGGGAAAGGGATGCCCTGGATGAATTGGGAAGGGGCAGATTGGGAAGGGGCGAAATGGCGTGTAGGAGTGTGTGAGTGTGGGTGTGTTTGGGTATCGGCGGATATGCATATGTGTGTATGTCGTGTGTGAAGGTGAAATGCTTGCAATCTTTTCGTTGAACAGTGGGTTTTTTTTTTTTTTTTTTTTTTTTTTTCGGGGGGGGGGGGGGGGGTGTCTGTTTTGTGTGTGTGTGTGTGTGTGTGTGTGTGTGTGTGTGTGTGTGTGTGTTTTAGTTGTTTTTTTTAATCTATTCTGGCATTGGACAATATTTTTGGTATCTATGTACAGCCTGTCTGATAATGGTGGCCAGCAAGTATGTGGATATTGCCAAATAGACTTCGAGTGGCTGTGTGGAATGCTAGTGAATTATTTCACATGTTGAGTGTTGCAAGTCAAAACACTTAAAACATGATATTATTGGCTTTGAAAAAAAAAATTGGGGGGGGGGGGGGGGGGGGGGGGGAAGGGGGGCAGGGGGGGGGGGGGGGGGGGGGGGGGAGGGGGAGGGTTAGGACCATAAGGTAGAAAAATAGGTAGAATACCTTCCGGACAACATGTTTATATATTGGCATAATTTTGTGCGGTACGTGTGGAAGCATGGCTCACAACATTTTTGTAAAAGAATTCATTGAGGTACTGTGAAAGTTAAACGTTGGGACTTAGCCTGCTGATACTAAGAATGACATAACACAGCCTTTTCTCGGGTGACTGGACTGGAGGATTGCAGAGGCTTGTGAATTATTATGTTCAGTACACAGGCGTGCATAAGGTGTGACACAAAACCTTTTTTTTTTTCTTCTTTTTTCTTTTTCTTTTTTTTTTTTCTTTTTTCTTTTTTTATTTTATTTTATTTTATTTTATTTTGGGGGGAGGGGTTAATAGGATGCCAAGAATGTATGACGTATCATTATTATGAAAACCGATTTCTCTTGATAATTATCTTTGCTACAATTGCGATTCGGAGAACGGTGAATTCAGTCTATGTTGAGGATGTTGAGGATTGTAACATTTAAGATGTCTTTCTATTGTTTGCTAATAACATATACAAAAAACTATTCTACATATGGAATCGAAGAGGTTATAAATTCATACGTATTGGTCAGTTATCATTAAAGCCGATATTGATCAGCATCATCATCATCATCATCGTCGTCATAATCATTATTAGTACTAGCATTGCTCCGATGGATGTTGCTGCTGCTGATGCTGCCTGACATCGTTTTTCAACGTGATCATGACTACACACATATTATATTATTATTATCATTATTTCTATTGTTATTGTTATTATTATCATTACTATTATCATTATCAGTAGTAGTAAAAGTAGTAGTAGTGAAATTAATATTGATATTAACACCTTGCAGTTGATCTCCGTGTTCCCTGCCCATCAACCTAACCTGAGTGTCCTGTAATTCACTAGTGCAGTATTTATGATCTTTTTCATATGGCCCGTCGCTTTGATTTGAACTGCAGACTGATGGTTTCCTTGATGATTATTTAATGATTCGTGAGTACATGCATATTGTTTTTTGCTTTTTCTATCAATGTAACGAAGCCAATATTTTCAGTCACGTAGGTTAAATGTGCAAAAGACTGTCCATGAACCGGTGTAGGTACATCGCACATGGGGTTTGGAGTTGAATCATGTGTGTGTAGGACTATGTGTGGGGAGTGCGCGAATGCCTGCAATGCGTGTGTGTGTGTGTGTGTGTGTGTTTGTGTGTGTGTGTGTGTGTGTGTGTGTGTGTGAGCGTGAGTGTGTGTGTGTGTGTGTGTGTGTGTGTGTGTGTGTGTGTGTGTGTGTGTGTGTGTATGCGGAGGAGTGGGGGGTGCGAGAGAGAGAGAGAGAGAGAGAGGGAGGGAGATCTGGTTTCACAATGTGTAAACACTAAGGCCACAATGGGTTAAGACAAGAAATGTTTTTTGTGGCCTGAGATCTGCGAATGATTTTTACTGTGGAGTACATATTCAAGAGGCCTCGCAGTTCCAATCTTTCTGAATAATGACCACATTTTTTTCTGGAGAGTTGAGTAAAGTGTGTCTAGGAATAAGAGTGCTAACAATGGATATCAATCATGGTTCTTCTTCTGGAGAGTCGAGTAGTATTTAGGAATAAGAGTGCCAGCACATGTATATGTATACATTGCTGTGTAAAAGGGTAAAACATAAGGGTGTTTTTGAAGTTTGGGAAATGTGAATAGTTTGTAATCTTGGGTACATAGTTAAGAAGACACATATTTCTGTCCTTTCTATTGGATATCATTCACGGTTCTTTTTTTTTTTTTTTTCGTAGAAAAGGTTCACTGCTCCTTGCAGGTTTTTGAGAGCAATTTTTTTTTGTAAGAATGACATACAAGCTCCTCCTAAGTTAGGCCTGTAGTTACCGTCTGAAATAAGATTTTTTTGTGTTTTTGTGTGTTACACTGAATGTTAATTCGTCATGTTTTATATGTTACTTGTTCAAATGTTTGAGTTTTTCGTTTCAATACAATATAAGACAGGACGGAGTTTGCTAAAACATAGGGGGAAAGTATTTATTACAGTGATAATTATAAAATACATAAATAAATATATAAATAATGAGTAGTCTCTCAATAGCCTCAGAAAAAGTAAAAGGCCTTGGAAATTTTCAGAAAAGAAGGGATGTTTTCCAATTTCTTAGACAGAAACAAGACTCTATATACTATTTAAAGACACTCATTTCACACAAAAGCTAGAGAAACAAATAAGAGCCGGATGGGGATATGATTGTTACTTCGCTTCACATACATCACAATCAAGGGGGTTGCAATATTATTTAATAATAATTTTGATTTCAAAGTGAAAACGTTATAAGGACACAAAGGGTAATTACATTATCATTATTATTCGCACTATGGAAAGAGAACTGGCGCATGTAAACGTTTATGGTCCAAACACTGACACTTTCAAATTTTATACAGACTTACAAAGTAAACTTCAACTACTACTAACTTACGACGGAATCATTTTTGGAGTGGACTGAAACTTATTTTTAAGTCCAGCATTAGACTACAACAATTATAAACATGACAAGAGCACAAGAGCTCAAGAAATGGTGATAAAACTGTCACATTTAATTGAATTAATAGATGTATGGAGAGAAATAAACCCAGAAACACTAAGATACACATGAAAAGAGCAAATCCACCACAACAAGCTATACTAGACTTTTTTTTTTTTTTTCAGAAAACTTAATCTCCAATGTACGGGATGCTGATATAAACATTGGTTATTAAAGAGATCATTCTGTCATCTCAGTAACATTAGATTTGAGAGAGGACACAAAATCGAGAATTTCTTGGATATCACCGCTAAGAGATGAAAAATATGTGGATCTTATTAATGAACTATCAAAAGAAAAGAACAATATGCTGCATTAAGATACGAAAGAAAAAAAATCGATAACACCCCTTTAGAAAACCTCTGTCTTACTATTTCAGATCAGGTATTCTTAGACACTTTGTTTATGGAAATAAGAAAAGCGTCAATGGAATGTAGTGCTAGAAAGAAAAAAGAAAACGCACAGGCAGAAAAGAAATTAGAAGGAGAAATATCAATCTCAGAAAACAAACTTAACAAAACAATTGAAGAACAACATCAAACACATGATAAAAGAGAAGATCTTGTAGTATTGAGGAAATTTAAAAAAAAATGCAAGGAATATTAGTAAGAAGCAAAGCGAGATGGGCTGCAGAAGGGGAAAAGGTAACTAAATACTTTTGTAACCTTGAAAAAAGACACTACATTAGTAAGCAAATGTATAAGGTCATTTCAAATCATGGAAAATGTCTTGAAAAAAAAACAGAGGATATCTTACAAGAAACGAGAGATTATTATGAAAACCTATACACTGAAAAAGAATGCAAAGATACAGATTTAGAAAACTATGTTGATAACCTTCCAAAACTGACAGAAACAGAAGCAGCTTCACTTGAAGGTAAGGTTATTTTTGAGGAAGCGTCACAGGCACTCAAAAACATGAAAAATGGAAAAAGCCCTGCGACAGATTGGGTGACCGTAGATTTTTTTTTATTTTTTCAGGAACAAATAGGTGTTCTAGTTGTTCGTAGTCTAAATGAAGGCTTTGAACAGAAACAGATGTCGATTACACAGAGAGAAGGTATCATAACTTGTCTCCCTAAAGGATATAAACCTATAGAGTATTTGAGAAACTGGCGTCCCATTTCCCTTCTTAATTTTACTTACAATATAGGGTCGTCATGCATCGCAAATAGAATTAAATCACTTTTGCAAAAACTAATAAATGAAGATCAGACAGGGTTTATCAGTGGCAGATATGTCAGACACAGTGCAAGACTTATTTGTGATGTGATCTTTTACGTAAAAAAAAAAACGAACTTGCCAGGACTTTTAGTTTCACTAGATTATGAGAAATCTTTCGACTCCATTAGCTTGAAATGTATGCATAAAGTAATGCAAGTCTTTGGATTTGGGAATGGCATCTGTAATTGGATAAATGCTTTTTATACTAATATAAAATCTTCAGTCACTGTGAATGGAAAAGCGTCGCAAATCTTCTCTATTAAACGTGGATGTAGGCAAGGAGATCCAATATCTCCTTACTTGTTTATTTTATGTACAGAACTAATGGCATGTAAGACAAGAGAAAATCACACCATACAAAACAAAATAGTTGTCAGACACGCAATGTGATATTAGTCAATTTGCAAACGATAAACTGCTATTTCTAGAAGGAGATAAATAAAATCATATGAAACCGCTTTAAAAATCCTCCAAGAGTTTGAATGTTTATCAGGATTAAAAGTTAATTATGAAAAAAACTTGCAACGTGTGAATAGGAATTAAAGTAATAGTGAATGTAGATTTTACCCAATCTCTCAAATTACTTGGAACCCCATAAAATTCAAAATCTTAGGCCTTTGGTTTACAAATGATCTAAGCAATGTAGCAGAACTAAACGTAACGGAAAAGTTTCAAGAAACTAAACACTATTCAACTTATGGATGAAAAGACAACTACGCCCCTTGAAAGAACAGCTATTTTAAAACGAGTTGTATTGTCAAAATTAACCTACTTGTGGATCATGCTCCCAAACCCCACCAACAACATAATTCAACAACTGCAAAAATGTGTTTTAAATTCGTATGGGACAAAAAAGGGATAAAGTTAAAAAGAAATGTAGCAACACAAGATACATAAAATGGTGAAATTAAAATCCCTCACATAACATCATTTATTAGTTCACTAAAACTAAAATGGTCAAAGAAGTGCTATGCACAGACGTACAGTGCAAAATGGAAACAAATTCTGATTGAAGAATGCCCACAAGTTGAAATGCTAGAGGAGATTGGGTCTTTGGTACTTAAAATTGGAGGTCGCCCAATAAATATGTTTCTGAAAATGATTTCAAGTGCTATATAATTTTTTTTAAGTCGATTCATACGACAAGAAATTCATATTGATGGAACCCCTATTTTACAACGACGAATTTTTAAGATTAATGGAAAAGAATTCTGTTTTTGATGAGTGGCCAGAAGGAAATGTTTTCGATGTAAAAGATGTACTAAAAAGGATGGTAAATTCATGAATGTTAATGAGTTCCAAAACATCTTGCAACGTCCAGTTCAGAGACTTAAATATTTTGGCTGTGTAAGTTTTAGTCGAGAATTTTTGAGAAAAAAAAAAGAAATAAAATTAGAAAACAGTTACAAAGGAACTGACACCACAAAGCATTAGCCAAATGATTCATGCTCCCAAGGGAACAAAAATATTTTATGAAATACTGAATGGTAAACCAGTGTTACCTAATGCATGTGGGGGATGGGGAAGAACTCTGCAAATGGAAATTCCTTGGGCAAATATTTTCATGGAAACAGAAAGAATAAAAGAAATAAGGTAAATGTGGTTTCAAATAAAAATTAATTATCGGGTCTGGATGACAAATTTAATTCTAGCAAATGTGGGATTAACAAAAAAAAAAACAACAAGTGTAGCTTTTGTGAAGATGTGAAATATTCTATTCTGCGCTATTTGTAGGAATGTCAACATGTGCAATGTTTTTGGACAGAATTTACAGAGTACATAAAAGGAACATATGCCAATTGTGATAGATTGGAACTAAATCAGTTACTAGTACTCTTTCGAATTGACAACAACACAAAAACGGATAATTGTTTTTTGCACATATTATTACTAGCTAAAGATACTATTCATAAATGCAGAATAAGAAAAGTAAATCCAACACTTCAGTTATTCTTAAGAGATTTAAAAGAAGCTTGTGAGATAGACAAATATGTATTCAACACTTCTATGCAATATGATAGATTTGTACTGAAATGGGCATTATACACAAATTCTATACAAACTCGTTAAGACAAAAGAAGTAAAATACTGTTACAAAAGTTGTATTTTTTGTTAATAGAAGTCATGTATTATAGACACACAAGTACACAAAAAAATGGAATGCACAAACAAGACGAGAGACAGCAGTAACTGCTTATAAACCCAGAGTGTATTGGCTAAAGCTCGGGCGTTACAGGTTGTCTCCTATGGGGGGGGTGTTCCGCTGGTCAGATACCGTCCGCTGACCTGCCAGTCTGCCTGTTTCAATGGGTGCTTGGAGCTCAAGGGAAAGACCGAAGAGCACACAGTAAATCCTGCAGCAGGCGATGAAATTAAAGAAAAAAATCAAACCACCAGCCTTGCGGCTGGCAAACTGGAACGTCGGTACAATGTGCCCTGGCCTTTCTGACGACCTCCAGCAAGTTGTCGACGCCAGAAAAACAGCCACCATCGACCGCGAGCTGAAGAGGTTCATTATCGACATCGCCGCGCTGCAAGAGAGAAGATTCCCCTCCAACGGCAGCCCTAGGGAGAAGGACTACACCTTCTTTTGGCAAGGACTGGAGCCAGAGAAGCACTGACTCTGTGGCGCCGGATTCGCAGTGCGAAAATATCTCCTATCCTCAGTTGAACCACCTTCCGAAGGGAAAGAACAAATCCTTTCTCCGCCTCATGAATTGAACTGGACCAAAAAAAAAAAAAAACATCCTTATCGTCTACGCCCCAACAGTCTGTGCTAAGCCAAGGCTAACAGTGAATTCAATGAAGAGCTGGAAGCCAAGATCAAAGATGTGCATGTAAACGAACACCTGTTCTTGCTCGGGAACTTCAATGTCCGGATTAGTGCAGAATACAGTTCCTGGCCCTGTTGCATAGGCCGCTTTGGCATCGACAAGCTCAATGACAATGGACAGTGGCTACTACAGCTTTGCTCCTTCCATGACCTCTGTATTACGAACACTTTTTTCCACACCAAACCACACCACGGAATGTCCTGGAGGCACCCAGATCCCGTCACTGGCATCAGCTGGACTTCGTGATCACCCAAAGACCCTTGCTCAACCATGTGTTCGTCACCCGCAGCTACCACAGTACTAACTGCAACACTGACCACCCCTGGTCGGCAGCAAGATGCGTCTTCAGCCGAAGCGAATCCACCGCTCCAAGCAGAAGGACCGTCCTCGAATCAACACAGCCAGAACGTCAGTGCCTGAACTGCGCGAACGCTTCACCAGAGCCATTGACAAGGCCCTAGAGGACTGCCCGTCAGAAAGCACTTCATTACGGTAGAACCACATCCGCGATGCCACCTACCAGTGTTCGTCAAACAGCTATGGGAAGAGAGTGAGAAAGAATGAAGACTGGTTTGAACCAGAGAGAATCATGGAGTTAGGGCCTGCCGTTGCTAATAAGCAAGTCGTACTCCTCGATCACAAGAGAGAGCCCTCAAAGAAGATGCTAGGTGCACGTCGTAAAGCTCACAGCAACACCCAGTAGATCGCCCAAAAATGCGTAAATGAGTACTGGCTGAGCCTGTACCAGGGCATCCAGATCTCCGCCGACTGCGGTAACATCTGCACCATATCTGAAAGCATGAAGAAAACGTTCGGCCCTAGCGCCATCAAGATAGCTTCTCTAAATTCTAAGCCGGGAGAGAGATCATCACCGACTGCAGCAAAGAGATGGAGAGATGGGCGGAGCACTACCATGAGCTGTACTCCAGGAAGAACTCAGCCACCCACACAACCACATTGACAACACCACCTCCTTGCCTGCCATGGAGGAGCTCGACGCCCCATCCACCACAGAGAGAAACTCGGCAAGGCCATCGACTTGCTAGCCTGGTGGTTAAGCTCCAGGTAGCGACGGCATTCCGGTAGAAGTCATCAAAGCCGGCAAGGAGAGTTCTCTCCTCAGTCACTTCTATGAGCTTCTGCTGCAGTGTTAGGATGAAGGGACCGCACCCCAAGACATGCGCGACGCAAATATCATTACGCTATACAAGAAGAAAGGGGACTGCAGCGACTGCAATACCTATCGCAGAATATCCCTCTTCAGCATTGTTGGCAAAGCCTTCGTCCGCGTCGTCCTCAACAGGCTGCAGCTACTCGCCCAATGAGTTTACCCAGAGGCACATTGCGGTTTCAGAGCTGCGAGGTCGACAACTGACATGATAATGTCCCTGAGGAAGCTGCAAGAGAAGTGCCGCAAGCAGAGAAGACCCATATTCATCGCCTTCATCGACCTGATCAAGGTGTTCGACTTGGTCAGTAGGCCAGGCCTGTTCATCCTCTTCATCCGGATTGAATGTCCCCACAAGCTTCTGAAGACAATCACGTCCTTCCATGACAACAAAAGGGACACTGTCCAGTACGACGATTCAGCTTTGGACCCCTTCCCAATCAAGAACGGTGTCAAACAAGGGTGCTTGCTCGCTCCGACACTCTTCCATGTCTTCTTTTCCCTGCTGCTGCGCTACACCTTCCGACAGTCTGATGACAGCATCTTCCTCCACACTAGGAGTGATAGAAGCCCCTTCAATCTGGCACGACTCAGACCAGAGACGAAGGTGTGGAAAGTCCTCATCAGGGAGATGCTCTTCGCAGACGATGCCGCCCTCACTGCCCACAACAAAGGAAGCGCTACAACGGCTCTTCACCTGCTTCGCTGATGCCTGCACCAAGTTCGGCCTCACCTTCAGCTTAAAGAAAACAAACATCATAGGCCGAGACGTCAGTAGCACTCTCCGCATCTTTATTGGCAATCACACCCTCGAAGTGGTCGACAACTTTCCTTACCTGGGCTACACCATCTCCAGCAACCCTTCTCTGATCGCCGAGCTGAACGTGCGGATCGGCAAGGCAGCAACTGCAAAGGCCCATCTACCGAAGAGTCTTGGACAACACCATTCTAACGTCAAACACCAAGATGAAAGTGTACCAAGCCTCCGTGCTGAGCACTCTTCTCTGTGGAAGTAAAGCATGGACCATATACTCTTGACAATAACGCAGACTGAACGCCTTCCACATGCACTGCCTCAGAAGACTCCTGGATTTCACTTGGCAGGTCTGTGTATCACCAACAAGGACGTCCTGGCCCAGACAGGGATGCCTATTATGTTCGCCATGCTGACATAGAGACGCCTGCGCTGGCTTGGCCACGTCAGCCGCATGGACGATGGTCGTCGCGTCCTAAAGGGTAAGTTGTATGGCGAGCTGGCTACTACAGGCTCCAGAACCACAGGATAGCCTGCTGTACGCAACAAGGGTGTTTGCAAACGCGACCTGAAGGCAGGCAGCCTCGACCCAGTACACCTGGAGACAGCAGTTTCAGACTGGGTCAGCTGGCGGTCCACCATCAAGGTCGGCATCAAATAAGCAGGACAGAAGAGAGAGGCCCAGTGGGAAGAATGGAGGCACCACAGACGGCAAAGAATTGCGTTGGCAACAACAGACACTCATGACTTCACCTGCTGCAACTGCAACAGTCTTCCGCTCAAGGTTTGGGCCCTTCAGCCACGGCAGACGCTGCAATTCCACAACGGAGCCATCCATGGCGCAACGCCATTGTCTCTCAAGACGGACGAATGCCATTAAAAAAAAAATACCAGTTTCTTTGGGGAAAGCTTGTTGGCATTATTTTGAGAAATTTCATCGAAGGTATTCGTCACTTCCAGTTGAGCTTCTTGGCTGTCTGCCTTCTGCTCATTAGTTGCCTATCTTTGGCCAAACCTCATCTCTGTTAAGTTCAAAGCCCAACCCAACACACGATAGTTATCACTTGGGAGAAGATACACGAAGCAAGGGTGGGCTGATCGCAATGAACAGTAAACAAAGATAAAGTGGACAACGTCATTCCCTAAAAGGGCAGTTCAGTCAACTGAGCATTCTCTGATGGCACAGCAAATATTGCCCGTATCGGGTGGGAAGTGGTATTGTGTCACGATCATATTGATAACACAAATACATATTCTTCACCATATTCTGTTCAGCTGCTTTCATCAGAATCCTTGATGCTGTCGTCGTCTCTTTAGCTTCTATGGTTTTCGACCAACGAGGAAAAATGCTATGTGTATGAAAGAGAATGAGGTGTGCATGCCATCAAATATGGTTCAATTAGTATGTGGATTAACAAGCATACAATGTGAATTTCATCGAAGGAGTGAGTTGTGTTCGGAATTCGCCTGGCAGGCTTGAATGGGACCTCTCCCTGTTTGCGACAGTTTTTTTTCCGAGAAATAATTTATATTTGATTAGTCAAATTTAATATCAGAAGAATAGCGATGTTCTGGGCAGCAAGGTGGTATTTCTCATTTGAAAATTGGCCAAGGACTTTGGGAAAATATCTGTGTTTTTCTTACTACTGGGTTGCCATTTCCTCATTGACTGTGTCAGTGCTGATTTTAGCAGTGTTCACTGCAAGTAGTTTGGCTAGTCCAGTGAGTGATTCTCAGCCTGCCTGTCATCACTACAGCAGCAGCAGTGGGCCTGTGTTGGATTACTGTTACACCAAAGCACAAATCTTACTTCTCAACAAACCGTCTCCCTACTCTCTCAGTCCAACTGTCAGTGAAAAGCTGAAGGCTTTAGGAATTGTTGAAGCAGTGTGTCCTGTCCCTGGTCCCTCCAGTGACTGCCACCATGTGAAGAAGACTGGTCCCTGGTCCCTCCAGTGACTGCCACCATGTGAAGAAGACTGGTCCCTGGTCCCTCCAGTCACTTCCACCATGTAAAGAAGACTGGTCCCTGCCCCTCCAGTCACCGCCACCATGTGAAGAAGACTGGTCCCTCCAGTCACTGCCACCATGTGAAGAAGACTCGTCCCTATTGTGTTGGACGCAGAAAGCAGCGGCCATTAAGGAGGACTGTCATTCCAGTGCAGGTTGGCTTCACACCTGTACACGATCCCTGCGACTGCTGCATCCCAAGACAGCGAGGTGTGCATAAACCCCACTTGGTTCGGATTGACTGTCAGCCCTTCGTGTATGAGGTGTCCAAGCAGTTCAAAGTGCTCAACGTCAATGCCCAGTCCTGCAGGAACAAGACGATAGAGCTGCGTGACTTCATTCACGAAATCAACGCCGATCTGGTGTTTATCACAGAGACGTGGTTCACGCCGGTTGGTGACGTAGTGAAGACATGTGACTTAACTCCTCCTGGCTTCGTTCTCCATTCTAGTCCAAGAGTGCTGCGTAGTGGTGGTGTGGCTATCCTCAGCAGAGAGTCTCTCAAGCCCTGTATCACTTTCCCAAAGACGGTGGTTAGTTTACAACTTTTCAGTTGTGTAAACCACACCTTACCCATGCTGGTCAAGGTACGTCTTTTTTCTGTCTTTACCAACCTCCACCTAGTAAAGGCAACAAACTGAAAACATCTCAGTTCATGGAAGAGTTTCCAGAGGTTTAGGATTCTTGTGCACCGTCTAATTCAAAAACTATTATCATGGGTGATTTTAATTTCCATCATGATTCTCCCTCAGACTGTCATGTAAAGGTGCTAAGTACGCACAATATATGTCAGTTGATTGAAAAGCCCACTCACAAATCACACCACATCATTGACTGGCTTATTGTTGAGGAGGAGAACTCTGACACGATCCTGGACCTGTCTGTGACAGACTACACTCTGACCATTTCCCAGTTTCCTTTCTCTGAACATGAAAAAAGCCTGGTCCCAAGCAACGTGCACATATGGGGACATTGTGTATGCCACATGTAGAGACGCCTATGGAGCAAAAAAACCCTAAAGAGAAAACACCTCCAAAGAAATCCAGACGCCAAGAAGAGATGGACAAGATCAGGGTCTCAAGAAGCAAATGAAGACTGCTCTGCCAGCTGAAAAACAAGGCTTGAAAAAAACTCTGGGAAGACCTGAAAGCAAAACACAGCGCCCTCAGCAAAGCGGAATCTGCGAGGAAGAGGAAAAGCAAAAAGAAGAAGACACAAGAGCGTTTCTTCAGAGACCCCTTCCAGTTTGCCAGAACTCTGTTCGAGCAGCCAAAATCTGGGACCCTAAGTGTGGACAAAGGAGTTCTTGAGCAGCATCTGAGAAAAACATACTCTGACTCACAGAGCAAAGCACCACTCGACATTCAAGGTCTGGTGTGGCCAACCAACCCTGAGGAACAGTTCAATGACAAGCCTCCAACGTTGGCGGAAATCAAGAAGGTGGTCGACAAAGCCAGAGCCAAATCATCACCAGGGCCAAACGGAATACCTTACCAGCTGTACAAGAAATGTCCCAAGGTGCTGGAGTGGCTCCACAGGCTGCTGCGATCAGCTTGGAGAAATCAGAAGATCAGCGGCCAGTGGATGACGGCAGATGGTGTGTACATCCCCAAAGAGCAAAACTCAAGTGACATCAGCCAGTTCAGGCCAATATCACTACTGAACGTCGAAGGGAAAATCTTCTTCTCTGTCATGGCAGCAAGGCTGACCAAGTACCTCATGGAAAAAAAAACAAGTACTTGGATGTGTCAGTCCAGAAAGGTGGCATTCCAGGCGTGGCTGGCTGTGTAGAACACGCCACAATGATCTGGGACGCAATCCAAAGAGCAAAAACAGAAAAGAGAGACCTGGACGTAGTGTGGCTCGACCTGGCAAACGCATATGGATCTGTACCCCATGAGATGATACAGTTGGCTCTTAAGATGTACCATGTGCCAAAGAACATCCGCGACATGCTCAAGAAGTACTTCAATGGCTTCTCAATGCGGTTCTCTACCAAGGAGTACACAACAGATTGGATCAAACTGGAAGTGGGCATTGCAATGGGCTGTGCCATTTCCCCAATACTGTTCGTGTTGGCAATGGAAGTCATCTTGAAAGCAGCAACAAGCAACGCAAGACAAACAGACCTTGGCGATGGATACAAGATGCCCCCTCTCAAGGCCTTCATGGATGACACTACAGTGATTTCATCCAGAGAAGACGAGACACGTCACGTGCTGGAGAGGACGACATAGTTGCCTCATCCAGAATGAAGTTCAAGCCAAAGAAATCACGGAGTCTCTCACTGAGGAAAGGAAAAGTGGCCGAATCTGTGGTCTTCAGTGTTGCCAACCAGACCATTCCAACAGTAACAGAAGAGCCAGTCAAGAGCCTTGGAAGATGGTATGATGATACGCTGAAAGACACACGAAGAGCAAAAGAAAAAACAAAAAGATGTCGGAAGAAGGCTTGGAGACCATTGACCAGTGTGGGCTCCCTGGCAAATACAAGGTCTGGTGTCTGCAGTTCATGCTGATACCAAAGCTCCTATGGCCTCTGATGATATACGACATCTGCACCAGCATAGTGGAGGCAATGGAATCCAAAATCAAAATCAACAAGTTCACAAGGAAATGGCTTGGTGTCCCACCCTGTCTGACTGACATAGCGCTATACTGTCGCCAAGCAAAGCTGAAACTACCACTGAAATCCATCCTGGAGGAATATAAAGCAGGGAAGATCAGACTTCAAAGCATGCTGGAGGACTCAGGAGACAAGGTGGTTGAAGCAATCAAGCCCCAGCTGAAGACAGGCAGAAAATGGAAAGTTCAAGAGGCGATGGATTCTGCAAAAGAAAGTCTCAAGATCAGAGAAATAACAGGACACACACAGACCAACAGACAAGGACTGGGGGTGACCAAAAAACTGAATGGTGGTCAAAGGCCAAAGGAAAAGCCAAAAGAGACATGATGATTCAGGAGATGAGAAAAGAAGAAGACCCAACAAAAACTCCAAAAAGCAGTCCAGCAGCAGCAGCAAGGCAATGGACAACGTGGGAGAATGCACTCCAAAGAAGTCTCACTTGGAATGACATTTGGCACATGGCCCCTCTCAGGATCAGCTTCATTCTCAGATCTGCATATGACCTTCTGCCTTCAAATGCAAAAACCTGGTGAAGTGAAAAAAAAAAAAACAGACGATCCTTGCCCCCTTTGCCATGCCATGAAAAAAAACAAACAGTGGAGCATGTCCTAAGCTCATGTAAAGTAGCCCTGGCTCAAGGAAGGTACACATGGAGGCACAACCAAGTGCTCAAAGAGATTGTACAAGTAGTCTGGGCTAGTACCAACACCACAAAAGGGAAAATCAGGACTCCAAAAGCACCCGCAACATTCTTCACGGCAGGAGGCAGCGAATCATGGCCAAGAACAACAGTGCCACTCGGAACATGCAGGCAGAGTCTGCTGGACGGGGCAGATGACTGGGAGTGCACAGCAGACCTCCCAGAATGGAATAGTCACCCAGAGAGATTATCAGCAAGAGTGGCATGAGACCAGACATAGTATTACACTCTCAGTCAACCAGCAGCAGCTGATCATGATCGAGCTCACGGTGCCATATGAGAACAGAATGGAGGCAGCTCAGATCTACAAGACTGAAAAAGTATGCTGATCTGGCAAACAGCCTGAGGAGAGAAGGCTATCAGGTCAAAGTCCTCACTGCAGAAATTGGAGCTAGGGGGTTTGTGGGAACGTCTGCATACAGCCTCATGAAACAGCTCTCAGTTGCAGAGGGCAGGGAAAAAAAAAACCAAAGCCCTGAAAGCAATGGCAGAAGCGGCAGAGAGGTGTTCAAGTTGGATCTGGTCAAGGAGGAACAAAAGTGAACTTCATAAGGCTTAACTTTCCTACAAATATCAGGTGTCCCTGTGGCTCAGTGGTTAGTGCGCGAGTCATTAAGTGGAAATGAGCATGTCCAGAAGGGCATGGGTTCGAATCCCAGTCATGGCTCATCCCAAGAGAAAAAAAAAAAAAAAAAAAAAAAAAGGGGGGGGGCAGCAGAGGGACATCCGGAGTCATGAACCGGGTGTGGCCCAACCCTCTTTCTGAGGACTCTCTGCTGCCACGCTCTCCACGAGTTTCTTTCTACTATTGTGTTACTTGCTAAAGTGAAGTATTTGGACGTTATGACACGCTAGCAGCCCGAAAATTGATTACTGTTTTCTTGAATTAGTTTCTAGGTGCTTATGCGCCATTATGATGACACAAAAATAAGCAGTGACGAACACGTCAAGCATTCGTCGTAGAACATTCGTCATACTACAGTGCTCTTCATGAACTGTTTCTTAGCCTCAAAGATGAAATCAATGATTCACTGCACAAGCATGACACTTTTGGGGGGAGTGGGGGGAGAACAAGGAATTAAATACAACTGCAGATATCTGGAGAAGAAATGCAACGGCGTAGATAATAGATGAACACGGAACAGGTTAGAATTCTACGATATTCCAAGAAAGGAAAATGCAGATTGTAAAGGGTTAACTCATGTTACTTTGTTTTCTTCCTCTTCGACTTCTTCTTGTTTCCCTTCTCCTTACTCTTCTTCTTCTCCTTTTCTTTCTTTCTTTCTTTCTTCTTCTTTCTTTCCCTTCTTCTTTTCTTCTTCTCTCCTTCTTCTCCTCCTCCTCCTCCTCCTCCTCCTCTTCTTCTTCTTCTCTTCTCCTCCTCCTCCTCTCTCCTTCTTCTCCTCCTTCTTCTTCTTCTTCTTCTTCTTCTTCTTCTTCTTCTCCTCCTCTCCTCTCCTCCTCCTCCTCCTCCTCCTCCTCCTCCTTCTTCTTCTTCTTCTTCTTCTTCTTCTTCTTTTTCTTCTTCTTCTTCTTTATCTTCATGTTCCTGACCTCCGTTCATCTGGTCAACTTCTTTTTCATTTGACACACTTTTTTTTCCAAAACAACTTTCCTCTTAGAGGTCCTAATCCAATCTGACACGCTAACGTTATCTGTGAAAACAGAATTCACCCCACTACAAGCACAAAGCACAAGAAGCCCGAGTTACCTGTAGTCATACAGACCACAGTCACACACACACACACACACACACACACACACACACGCGCGCGCGCGCGAGCGCGCTCGCATATAGACTTCAAGCTTCAATCAGTTCAAAAAATTTACTCACACACAAAAAAACTTGTCCAAGCTGTACAGGCCCACTTTCGCTAAAAACTATTGCATATACAACAAAACTCCTGACCCTATGACATCAAGACACTCACCATGGCCACGAAATCAGGGAGGGCATTGAAAAAAGAGTTCACCATGAAGGGAGAGCATGAACAGCCACGGATTTTCTAACTTCTGTTTATATCACTCAATAAGAATCGGGATGATCAACATGGTGGGATGTAATACCATTCTTGCCTTGACAACAAAGCCGGATTGCACTCTATGCTTCCATTCATAATATGTCACGACTTCAACCAGGCATGAACGATACAGACACCTGCAGTATGACCAGGAACATTTTTACACGCGTATTCAATAAGTGGACGGAGCTCAACTGTATGGCTGCATTCTTCGCTCTTGATCCATAGCCCACTCACTCTTGGTAGAAAGTGGCAGAAACATTCGCCACTGTTTCAGTCAGCAGGCTTCGCTGTCTGCAGAGTTGGCCATTTATTCAAAACCACACTACACGTTGTCCACACAAAGACATTTCCTATGAATACCAATTCACCAATGCCAAAGGCTATGATATCTACAAACAGGGCATAAACTGGAAGTAAACAAGTACTTAGGTTTCTTTGGGAGCGTTGTATGAAGGATTGCATAATGTGAGATATTATTGTTTATTTCATTGCGACTGATTAGTACGAAGACTGAGACAATAACGCTATTGTTTAAACATGATTCAAGACATAGTGATAGGGACGTAAACTGCTCTCCCTATCATTGTACATCAAGCAGGTAAGACTACGAGATGCAGACAAAATCCAGGACACTGAAACAAAGCGCACAATGCAAAATATGAGTACAAAAATAAGACATAAAATAAAGATTGCCTGATTCATAATACAGAACAGACCGGTAATTTTCGCTTCTCACGAAATCAAGTCTTACCTTTTCTTTCTTTGTGTGTGTGTGTGTGTGTGTGTGTGTGTGTGTGTGTGTGTGTGTGTGTGTGTTGTTCTACCTTTCTTAATGCTAAGCCTGTATTTGTACACACACTTTTCAGTGTGTAGCTCTCAGTGACCTCTGTGACCAGCACATCCAGTGTCTGGATGAAAGTGATGAGATTAGCTGTGGTGAACAACAGTTCTTGTCTCCATCCAACATTGTCTATCCTGCCGTTGTAGACTTTGATGGCACTGGTCTGGCCACACTGACACAGCTCAAGGATAGCCACAACTCTTGTCCTAGCACTCACTTCATGTGTTCAGCTGGTGGCTTCTGTTTACCTGTGTATGTCAGGTGTAATGGTGTCCATGACTGTCCTGACCGTGAAGATGAATATGAGTGTGACACGTACCAGTGTCCTGGTTTTTATCGCTGTCAAAAGTCCAAGCTTCATGACCGTGAGTTGGTTCGTGTCCACTTCAGTCACCTGTGTGATGGCTGGCCACAATGTCGAAGACACGATGATGAGCGATACTGTGGTGTGATATGTCCCCAGGAGTGCACATGTTTGGGTTTTGCTTTCTTCTGTAGTCGGCCCTTTTCAGCACAGAACCACACAGGTCTGCGCTATCTGGACGCCAAAGGCAGCGGGATGACTCTGGAACTGATCATCTCCAACACCCTGTTGATTAACGTGGGCCTGGCTGAATGTAACATTTCTCTTCTCCCCTATAACGTGTCTCTCCCCAATCTCCTAACTCTGGATCTTAGCAGCAACCATTTACATGATTTAACTACCCAATCTTTTGTTTGTATGAGTAACTTGAAAACCATGGTTTTAGCTGGAAACCCAATGTCAAGGGTGTTTGGCGACGTGATATCTGAACATGTTCTTCAGAAATTATATACTCTGGATTATCCCAAACCACAATAACACGGATCAAAGGAAGCACCTTTTTCTACCTAACCAGCTTGCGACTACTCAATTTGTCTTTATTTGGTTTGGATAGAATTCTAGGAGATGGATTCCAGTCAGTGAATAAACTTCAAATCGTTGATATTTGAGGTTGTCCAATGAAATCTTTCAGATCTGACTTATTTACGGGCCTGAAACACCTGCAGACAGTAGAAAGAAACTCGTGGAGAGCGTGGCAGCAGAGAGTCCTCAGAAGCGAAGCCCCCTTCAAGCAAGTGTTTCGGCCCTTATCTCCTGACACTCTAGGGGAATTGGGTCACACCCGGTTCATGACTCCGGATGTCCCTCTGCCCTTTTTTTTTTTTTTTTCCATCTTGGGACGAGCCACGGCTGGGATTCGAACCCGTGCCGCTCTGGACATGCTCATTCCACTTAATGACTCGCGCAATAACCACTGAGCCACAGGGACACTTGATATTTGTAGGAAAGTTAAGCCTTATGAAGTTCACTTTTGTTCCTCCTTGACCAGATCCAGCTTGAACACCTCTCTGCTGCTTCTGCCATTGCTTTCAGGCCTCTGGTTTTTCCCTCCCTGCAACCGAGAGCTGTTCATGAGAGGCTATATGCAGACGTTCCTACAAACCCCCTAGCTCCAATTTCTGCAGTGAGGACTTTGACCTGATAGCCTTCTCTCCTCAGGCTGTTTGCCAGAATAGCACACTTTTCAGTCTTGTAGATTTGAGCTGCTCCATTCTGTTCTCATATGGCACCGTGAGCTCGATCATGATCAGCTGCTTGGTTGACTGGGAGTGGACTACTATGTCTGGTCACATGCCACTCTTGCTAATGATCTGTGGGTAACTCTTCCATTCTGGGAGGTCTGCAGTGCACTCCCAGTCATCTGCCCCGTCCAGCAGACTCTGCCTGCATGTTCTGAGTGGCACTGTTGTTCTTGGCCATGATTCGCTGCCTCCTGCCGTGAAGAATGTTGCGGGTGCTTTTGGAGTCCGATTTTCCCTCTTGTGGTGTTGGTACTAGCCCAGACTACTTGTACAATCTCTTTGAGCACTGGTTTGCCTCCATGTGTACCTTCCTTGAGCCAGGGCTACTTTACATGAGCTTAGGACATGCTCCACTGTTTTTTTTTCATGGCGGCTTGAAGGGTGACCGTGCCTTGTGTAGTATGCTCATCTGTCAGCTACCTCTATCTTACAGGGGTCATTCAGTTCTTGCAGGTCGTCAGAAAACATGACGGCATTGTTTTAACATTAAAAGTGGTTAGTTTTAAGGCAGAAAAATGTTGCTGTGTTGATCATCTTAATGTATGTGTGTGCGTGCGCGCGCGCGTATGTGTGTGTGTGTGCGTGTGTGTGTGTGTGTGTGTGTGTGTGTGTGTGTGTGTGTGTGTGTGTGTGTGTGTGTGTGTGTGTGTGTGTGTGTGTGTGTGTGTGCGTGCGTGCGTGCGCGCGCGCGCGCGTCGTGTGTGTGTGTGTGTGTGTGTGTCTGTCTGTCTGTCTGTTTGCATCTGAGTGTGCATGTGAGCAGTTGCACATGTAAGTGTAAAGGCGTTATTGGACTAGAAATATGTGTGAAGTGGAAGCTCAGAGAATGGTGAATTATCCATATCATAACTGATCAAAAGTATATGGATAATCAAGTACATTTTAGGTACATAAATTGTATCATTTCTGATACCTGCATAAGGTCTCTTTCCTGTTGACATGGATGTATTATACAGTCAACTCAGTTAATAATACAACCCATGTGCACAAACAACAGACCCACAAGTACAATCCATGAATGATGCCACCGATCCATCAAAAAGTACTATAGAACGCGTTGCTGCAATTCCCCAACCTGTGCAATCACACATTCTTCTTATCGGTCCTCTCACCACAACATACCTACAGACAAAAGAGACGCACACATATGAATATGAGGATCATGCGTAAAACCAGTATCCCATCCTGTCTCTCCTGAACAAAAGCATGCAAACGAACATCCATTGATCGTGTGCAACAAACTGTGGTTCCTACATGTCAATAACCTCAGTTAGTAGATTCATGAAGTGATTTGCATATCACACCTGCGTGTTTGCCGTGCAACGCTTTAAAAAAAAAAATTCCTTAACAAGCCAACTCCTTCCATCTCCCAACATCCTCTACTTCCTACAAAATAAGTTTAGGCCACTGACAATCAGAGTATGCAAGATTCGAAACACACACACACACACACACACACACACACACACACACACACACACACACACACACACACACACACACACACACACACACACACACACAAGCGCGCGCGCACGCACACACACATCGGCCTGTCTATCTGTCTATACATCTATTGTCTGTCTATCCATCTATCTATCTACCTATCTGTCTATCCATCTATCTACCTATCAATGTATCTCTATCTATGTTTCTATCTATCTGTCTATTGCCACCACAATGGCTACTAATTCGGCTGTGAATAAAGATAAGTTGCTACCTAGAAAGAACTATCTTTGAGTTTTAAGGGAAGGAATAACCAATTCTGCACCAACATGTCCATCATGTAAAACGGAACCATCAGTAAACACCTGAAAATGATTTTGATATCTTTCGTACACATGTGATTTTGCTAAATTTGTGATGATATTAATATTTACCATTTTTTTTAATATCAGTATAACAAGTAGCAGGAATAGGTTTTAGTATCTCCCATGATGGAATACATGAAGAAGATGGTTTTTAGCCACTTCTTTTATATCTATTTTTGAACATTAAAACCAATCAGAAGTATATGTAGCTATTGTTTCTTGCGATTTAATCATAATTGCCCTTTTTGGAAAGTCAGTGTCCGATCTAATTTTTAAATCTTCTTGAATGTAATTATCACCGGCACTTGATTTTATGACAAATTTTGATGCTGCTAGTTCACGATAATCATCAAGGGGCAAAATCCCAGCTTCTCTATATGTCTGTGCATTTGAGGCATGAATAGGGATTCCGAGAGCAAATTTAATGGCTTTGCAATCCAAACTTTGTAACTTTTTAGAAGAATTTTGGAGCGCTAAAGTACACTTCTTGACCATACTTAAGTGTTGATCTAACAAGAGCAATAGTAAGATGGAGTAGAATTTTTGATTCCATTCCCCAGTGTAGTCTGCTTACGATCTTTAGTAAATTCAAACTTTTCCTAGCCTATGTTAATATATATTCAAAATGAATATTCTAAGATAATTTTAGAGTGAAGAAAAGTCCTAAAAATTTAATACTTTGTTTATATTCTAAAGGTTGCCCAAGAAGTTTGAAGACTGGTAAATTTTCTGGATTGCTTCCTGCATTAAACAATCATTTTTTTCAGTGGACAAACCATTTTCTCTCATATACTCCCCCATGCTATCTAAATCTCTTTGATATAGTCTTCTGACATAATTCTGTGCTCTTGTGGGGTTGACTTTTTCAGAGTTACTTCCATCCACATACAGATATAATCTGCGTATTGCATTAGAACGACATTTTTGGAGACTGCTTTTGGGAGATCGTGAATAAGGATGTCAAAAAGAACAGGCGCTAATACTGAACCTTGTGAAATTCCCATGTCTAGCGTTCTGAGAGTTGAGCGTCTTCCTTGAATAGATCATTTAACCAAGTGCTCAACTGTAGATCTTCCTTTCATAAATCCAGCTTGATTCATTGGTGTTCTTTTCACAAAAGTGCATGAGCTATTTAAAACAATTCTTTCTACAAGTTTACCACAATGGGAAATGAGAGCTATAGGGCGGTAGCTGTTTTTGTCAATTCATAGGTTTTCCAGGTTTGAAAATTGGAACGACTATTGAATCTTTCCATATTTGAGGAGCAACGCCATTTCCCCAGCAATTCTGAACTACATGATGCAGGGAAAACAATGCAGTTATCAGGGAGATGTTTTAACATTTCATTACTCACTATATCAAGACCAGCAGAGCATTTTTGTTGCTGATAGCATATATTGCACTTTTCAACTCTCTGATTGTTATCGGTGCATTAATAGAGAGATCATTATCAGGAAAAAAGATCTGAATAGAAAGGCTGCGATTGTTCTTTTTCTCTATATATTTTACAGTTCGAGGACAGACCTTCTGATTTACTATTCATAGAAAACATATCCACGAAAGTTTCCGCCTTTTCTCCATC
Organism: Conus betulinus; assembly: GCA_016801955.1. Lineage (NCBI taxonomy): Eukaryota > Metazoa > Mollusca > Gastropoda > Neogastropoda > Conidae > Conus > Conus betulinus. Next base: position 60,495 of record JADBJO010004837.1, read on the forward strand.
AGAAGGAAATTTATTCTCATTAGATTCTGTTGGATAGCTTGGAAGTATAATTCCATTTTTCATGCTTTAACTTTGTTCCAAACCTTATTTAAATCTTTATTATCTGTAGCTTCCTTTGTGCAAAAAGAATTCCAATATAGCCGTTTTGCTTTGGCTATTACATTATTACTGTGTATATGTGTATGACTCTCCACGAGGTAGATTTAAAGGTGTGATCTTGATGGCATTAGAGAGCCAAACGCTTTCTTCAGGTACGTGGCGCGGATGTTGTCACTGTCGGCGGAGATCTGCATGCCCTGGCACAGTTTCAGCAGTACTCGCTGTCGCATTTACAGGCAATCTGCTGTGTGTTCTTGTGAGCTTTTTGGAGTGCGGCTAGCGTCTTCTTTGAGGGCTCTCGATTGCGAGCTTTTCGGAGTGTGGCTTGCTTAGCAGCAATAGCAGGCTCCATCTCCACGATTCCTGCTTCAAACCAGTATTCAAACCAGTATTCATTCTTTCTCTTTCTCTCATGTAAATGCAGGTTGATCATGTAAGTGCAGATTGATCATGTATATGTATGAAATACAGGTGTCATGACAAGGATCCAGTTCGGTTCCCATACAATGTGCGGACTTAAAGAGTTGAAATGCTTGTAAGGGGACTGCTTCTTCTTAGGAAACCATCCGCTGTTTAGACTTCCCACGGATATCTTCCTAATAAATTCCCAATAAATGTCGAACTGGCTGGCTGGCTTATTGTATGTGTGTGTGTGTGTGTGTGTGTGTGTGTGTGTGTGTGTGTGTGTGTGTGTGTGTGTGTGTGTGTGTGTTTGTACGTACATATGAATATGTGCACGTGTTCTTGTTCACACAATGATGTGTACTTGCACGTATGAGGGTTTTGTTATGTATAGAGAAGAACGTAGAAGTGGTCGGGACTGTATGACGGCAGATTCATGTGTGTTGTCTCATTGAATTTGTGTTCACACTGATGGATACAACGAAAGCCTGCCTTCGGGACCTTGCTCGGCCTGACTGGTGCTGGTCTTTTCTGTGGTGAAAAATAGTATCTACATTCCAGAGGAGGCCATTCGGATCACGCGCACATTTGCTACAGATTTCTGCTGTCTATGTCTCTCGATCTTCCAGACAGCTCTTTGCTTCTAGATGAGCTGGCGTGTCTGTCCTTGAGAGTTCCCATTCGTCTCTTTAGAGACTATATTTTTCTTGGGGTGACAGGAAGATTAAAATGGCATCCACCTTGGCTGATTTTTATCGTAAGCAGCCGCTTATTTTGTCACTTCTGCGGTGCGTGCGTAGGACACTGTGTTCATGTGTTCTAATCAGTTTCAATCTTTTAGTTGATCACCATAAAGCACCATGAAGATGTTCCTTATAAGTTACATCTTTGAAGTCACCTATGAACAGAGTCTAAGAAACGACTCTACTTGGTGCAGCAACTTTTCTGATTTCAACACAGCTACTCGTGGTCAAGCTCAGACTAAAGAGGAAAAGATGAGCATGGATCCAGGGATACATCCTGCTACATATATGTCTTTGCCACGAGTTTTAGCGAAAGACCCTCTTTCAGACCCTACCAGTGGCATTGTTCTTTTTCTGCACAAATTGCAGAACAGCCCTTGTACAAACAAGTGAATGAATGAAATAGAACAAGATTATCTTTCAAATACTTTCTGTCTAGAGAGTGTCTATAGAAAAGGATCAAGATAGTTTGATCCTGCGTACAAACCAAGAATTGGTAAAGAATCCAAACTACTCAGTCACAACATTAAGCGTAGCTTTCAATCATGTGTTACACAACTACAAATAACAGAATATCACAACGTCAGTGATTTGCATGTTCCTCCAATAGTTTAAGTAGCTTTATCAGGTGAGACTGTTGCATTTTTTCCACAATGACGTTGAAGGTGTAGAGAAAAGGGTTAAGCGCCGAGTTGAGTGGCAGGACAAGAACGGCAATAATCACGTTGACCTCCCCTGGTATGGCAACATTTGTGGCAGCAAGCAGACCTAGAAGACCGACAGGAAACCAACACAGGAAGTCTGATATCGCCACAGTTATCAACCTACGGGCAATCCTGGCATCTTGTGACTTTTTTGTGGAATCAATACTAATCTTATTCTCCTGCACAGAAAAGTAGATAGCAATCTGTCCTGAAGCAATCATCACAAACAAAACAAAGTTAAGAACAATCATAACTCCAAAGGCATAGCTGTGTCCATGGAAATCATGGCGGGTAATGGGGCAGGAACACAAATGCCGGTCTGACTGTAAAACTGCCAGTGAGAAAACAATGGGGGAAAGGGGCAATGACGCTAACAAAGCACCAACAGTCCAAACGACAATGCATGTGTACATTGACGATGACCGGCTAAACCGTAACTGTGAAAGTGGAAAGTGAAGTACAAGGAATCGATCCAAGGTAATAATGCAAATAACAAATGCAGACACTTCACTCGACATGATTGATATGCAGCCAGCTAGTTTACAGGTCACACTGTGTCTCCAGCGGAAGTCCTCCCACAGGTAAGTCCCTTGGTAAATTTGATCAGTTACCCCTATAATGGCTAGATAAACACCCATGAGGCAATCACCAACACACAGATGAGTTACAAATATGTCAAAACCGGATCTTCTTTTTTGTCGACCAACAGCAAGACGGACGACGAAACTAATGACGTTGCCAAGAATGGCCAAGCAAACGAATATGAACAAAGAAACTCTGTAGACACTCGATCGAAGCAGAGACTTGCAGGATGAGATCTCATCAAATGGTGCATGACAGTGATGTAAGTTAAACTCAGTCGATAGCATTGCAGGACAACACAGCTTGTAGTTATCAGCATACACACGTTCTAGATGATCTAGTATGCTCAACAGGTTTCTTGTAAAGTGAACCACGGGGCAGCCACGAGAATCGAAAACGCTCAATGACTGGAGGACTTCGGTGCTCTGTCTGCGAAGGGTCGTGATCTTCCATTGGAAATATTAAGAATGCGCAAATGTTTGAAGGCTCCAAATGTGTCCAAGTCAATCTCGGTCAATACATTGTCTGATAGATCTAAATGTTTCAGACCTAGAACTACAGAATGATGAAAAAATGCATCAGTGAAAAGGTAGTGAATGGGGTTCCCTGATAAACGCAATACCTGAAGGTTGGTCAAAGAAGAGAGTTCACAAACAGTGATCTCATTGATGTTGTTTTTACTGAGGTCAAGACTACGGAGATTAGGAAGTGTAATGTTACCTAGTTTACTAATAGAACATTGGACCAGATTAAGATAAACGAGCAGTTTGTTATTCGTAAAGTCACTGACATTCATCCCACTATTTGAGCCATTCAGATATCTTAAATGTGGGTACTTGTGAACCTCCACAAAACCTTTGCATATGAAGGCGAACCCATAGCACATACACAGTGACGGACAAGTCAATGAACAATATTTTTCATCGTCAGACTGTGGACACTGACTTGTTCGATCGCATATGTTCCACTTATACACACACACTTTGGCTCCTCTACATCGGTAATAACCTGGACAGGTAAACGTATCACAGTCAGCTTCGTCCTCTCTACCTGGACAGTCAAAGAACCCGTTACAGCGCAAGAACACGGGCATACAGTTGCCGTCCTGAGGACACATGAAGTGCGATTCAGGACAATAAGAGAGGGCTCCACGTTCCGACGGGTGTGGCTTAGTAAAATATAAACCAAATGTTTCAAACATGATGACATACGGAGATGGTTTTGCTTTTTGACTGTATTTCAACATTTTACAGCCAAACCAATCGGAACCGTCGTAGCAGTGTCTGCCTCTACCACAGAGTTTAGTCAATGGTAAACACTGCAAAAGGAATGCATATAATCGTACATACGTTCAAGACAGCGCGCTCGTGCCCCCGCGCGCGCACACACACACACACACACACACACACACACACACACACACACACACACACACACACACACACACACACACACACATATATATATATATATATATATATATATATATATATATATATATATATATATATATATATATATATATATATAAAACAGAGAGTTTAAATACCACAACAGACAAGATAAAAAGAGATTTCCAAAATTTTCGGCTTTAATGCCTTCCTCAGTGGTGGTGAGTCGACTGGCCGGCGAGTCACACAACATTTATACATGCATACACACACACACACACACACACACACACACACACACACACACACACACACACACACTCACTTATTTTTCAGATCATCGTCAGACATCGTGAGGCGTTTTGATTTTTTTCTTGTGGACGTGGCAATTAAGTATGCTTACAATGGATTTCTTATTCAGATGGCCCCTCATCATTCCGATCCACCCCTCCATGTCATTAATTTCCATTTATAGCCTTTTTATGTACATTCATTCAAAGATATCAAGCTGAAGAAACACACACACACACACACACACACACACACACACACACACACACACACACACACACACACACACAACACGCATGGTGGTCGTCCTACAGATTTCGAACGAGATTTCATTATTTGGTTTCTGCAGTCCATCATAGATCTTTGGCGTGGCTCTGCAACCCCACTCTAGAGGCACAGTCTGCAGTATTGAGGCTCTGAAAGTCTGCCATCGTGATCACTTCTAGTGCTAACTGGCTATGTGCTCTTCTGGTGAAAATTCTTTGACGCCTGTCCTCTCAAAGTTGGCGGAGGCTTGATGGAGTATGGTTCGCCAGAGCAATACATTTCCAGCATACTCTTCTCTTCCAGCTCCTTTGATTTGATCTTGTACAGTAGGGGCTGGCTTTGATGGGGTCTCTCTAACGTTTCTTTGGTCATTTTTGGTGTCCTTCACCAGACGCAAGTTCTCCATTCAGCATGTGCAGCTCCTCTATGCGGATGCCATATCTCGAGTCGAGTTTTGATGAGCACAGATTCAGAGGGATCAAGGACTTTAAAGATGATGTCATCCTGCCATCAAGTATGGAGCAGTATGCTTTTTTTTTTGCCCAGGATTCGCATCCATACAGGATTGAAGGGTGGACACTTCCAGCTTTCTCAACACACATACGCTGAGCTGCATAAGGACAGAGCCTCGCCAGTGCCTCGCTTGCTTTGCTGATTCGACCGTCAATTTCCCAGTCCGAGGAGCAATCCTGGGAAATGTGCTTTCGGTGTATTTGACAGTCTTGATATCTACAGGGTGGGGACAATGTATCGCAATAATTTCTGAGAAGTGGTTTGTAACTGATGCAAGTTGATAAAGTTCTATGATCTTATCCATGCTGATTGTCAAGCCAGTCAGCATTGAAGCATATGAGAAGCGACCAAAAATCAGATACAGATTCGTTGTGAGCAACAAGCGCATAACATTTATACACATAAATGAAGGTACGCACACACAAAGACACACATAATGGATAGGCATCTCGTGCGCGCGCGCACACACACACACACACACACACACACACACACACACACACACACACACACACACACACACACACACGCACGCACGCACGCACCCACGCACGCACGCACCCACGCACACACACGCACACACACACACACACACACACACACACACACACACACACACATACACATACACATACTCACACACACACACACACACACACACACACACACACACACACACACTGTCTACGTATAATTAGAATTGACACAAAGTAAATGAAAATTCACTGCTCGTGTTTGCTATCAAAATAAAAAAGCAAAATCAGGATTATTGGGCCACTTGACTAAGGAACAAACACATTTTGCTTAATAGACAGAACGCGTTTCGACCTACTGGATCATCTTCAGGCAGGACAAATAACATTAAAACAATGGAAACAAAGGACGAACAAATAGTCACTAATTTCTTTGATCTTAATATCGAGGGTTGACTGCCAGAACCCAGTACCTCACATACACATATATAAGGGAGATACTGGGTTCTGGCAGGCAACCCTCGTCATAATCAAAATGAATAATTCAAACAGAATCAAACACTGGAAAATTCGTACAAGTGCGATGGCATCCGTCTGTATCGAGAGACAATGGCGTCGAGCCGTGGATCAGTCAGTTGTGAAGTTGCAGCGCCTGCTGTGGCTAAAGAGCCTGATCCCCAAGCGGCAGACTCTGTTGCAGCTGCTGCTGGTGAAGTTTCGGTCATGGATGTCTGTGGGTGGTGACTAGATTCTTTGCTATCTGCGGCGCCTCCGCTTTTCCTACTGGGCCTCTCTCCTCTGCTCAGCTTTCTTAATGCCAGCCTTGATGGTAGACCACTAGCTGACCTGTCTGTTCCTGCTGTCTCCAGGTTTGCTGGATCGAGGCTGCCCGGCCTCAGGTCCCACATGCATACATCCTTGTAGCGTGGGGTGGGCCACCCTGTGGCTCTGGAGACTGTAGCCAGCTCGCCGCACAGCATATCCTTTGGGATGCAACCGTCATCCATTCGGCTGACGTGGCCAAGCCAGCGCAGGCGTCTGTCTCAGCATGGCGAACATTCTAGGCATCCCTGCTTGGGTCAGAACGTCCTTGCTGATGATGCGATCCTGCCAAGTGATGCCCAGGAGTCTTCTGAGGCAGCACAGGTGGAAGGCATTCAGTCTGCGTTCCTGTCAAGAGTACAAGATTCATGCTTCGATTCCGTATAGAAGAACGTTCAGCTTGCAGACTTAGTACACTTTTATCTTGGTGTTTGACATTAGCATGGTGCTGTTCCAGACCCTCTTCACCAGACGGGCCATCGCTGTTGCTGTCTTGCCGATCAGCATGTTCAGCTCAACGTCCAGAGGGATGTTGCTGGAGATGGTGGAGCCCAGGCAAGTGCAGTCGTCGACCACTTCGAGGGTATGATTGCTGATGGAGATGCGGGGAGTGTTGCTGACGTCTTGGCCCATGGTGCTGTTTTTTGTTAAGTTGATGGTGAGACCGAACTCGATGCAAGCATCAGCAGAGCATGTGGTTAGCTGTTGTAGCACTTCTTCGGTGCAAGCATTTACGGCGGCGGCATCTGCAAAGAGCATCTCCCTGATAAGGATTTTCCGCACCTTCGTCTTTCCTAGGAGGCGTATCAGGTTGAAGAGGCTTCCTTATCTCCTAGTGTGAAGGAAGATGTCTTCAGACTGTCGGGAAGACATAGCGCGGCAGCAGGGAGAAGAAGATGCTGAAGAGCGTTGGAGCAAGCACGCATCCTTGTTTGACACTGCTCTTGACCGGGAAGGGGTCTGAAGATGAACGTCGTATGGGACAGTGCCAATCATGTTGCCATGAAAGGACGTGATCATCTTCAGGAGCTTGTAGTGTGGGCAGCCTGCTATAGTAAGGTGAAGAGACCTGATATACTGACCACGGTCAGGTCAATGGAGGCGATGAACAAGAGTCGTCTCTGCTTGCAGCACTTCTCTTGTAGCTGCCTCAAAAAGAATATTGTGCCAGTCGTCGACCTCGCAGCTCTGAAGCCACACTGTCTCTGGGTACACTCGTTTGGCGAGTAGCGGCAGCCTAATGAGGATGACGTGGACGAAGGTTTTGCCAACAATGCTGAGGAGGGATATGCTGCGATAGTTATTGCAATCACTGTGGTCCCCTCTGTTTCGTAAAGCGTGATGATGTTTGCATGGCACAAGTCCTGGGGTACAGTCCCTTCTTCCCAACACTGCAGCAGAAGCCCTGAGGAGAGAACTCTCCTTGCAAGCTTTGTTGACTTCTGGTGGAATGCTGTTGCTGTCCGTGGATTAACCAAATGCAAGTGAGGCGATGGCCTTTCCGAGTTCCTCAATGGTGGGTGAGGCATCGAGCTCCTCCATGGCAGGCAGGGGGTGGCATCCTCGATAGCTGTGTGGGTGACTGAGTCCTCACTGGAATACAGCTCCCGGTGTCCTTCGCCCATCTCTCCATCTGTTTGCTGCGCTCGGTGACGACATCCCCCGACACAGATTTTAGAGGAATTATATTGATGGCGCTAGGGCTAAAGGCTTTCTTTATGCCTTCGTATATAGTATGAATGTTGCCGCAGTCAGCAGAGGTCAGGATGCTTTGGCGCAGGTTCGGCCAGTACTCGTTGGTGCGTTTACGGGCGATCGCTGGAGGTTGTGAGCTTTTCAGAGTGCAGCTAACATCTTCTTTGAGGGCTCCCTCTTGTGATCGAGGAGCGCAGTTTGCATAGCTGGAATGGCTGGCTCCATCTCACGATTCCTGCTTCGAACCAGTCTTCATTCTTCCTCACTCTCTTCCCATAAGTATCCGAGGTAGATTGGTAGGTTGCTGATGTTGTTCCACCGTGATGAAGCGTTGTCTGTCGAGCAGTCCTTTAGGATCTTGTGAATGGCTCTGGCGAAGCATTCGCGCAGTTCGGGCACTGAAGTCATAACTGTGTTAATTCGAGGACGTCCCTGCTGCTTTGAGCGGTGGATTCGGTTAGGCCAAATACGCACCTTCCTGCCTGCCAGAGAGTGGTCAGGGTCGCAGTCAGCACTGTGGTAGTTGCGGGTGACAAGCATATGGTTGAACAAAGGTCTTTGGGTGATCACGAAGTACAGCTGATGCCGGCGCGACAGGATCTGAGGTGTCTCCAGGACACTCTGTGGTGTGGCTTGGTGGATAAGAAAGTGTTTGTCATACAGAAGTCGTGGAAGGAGCAAAGCTCAAATAGCTGCTGTTCATTGTCGTTGAGCTTGCTGATGTTGAAGTTGCCGATGCATCGGCGTCAGAGCTGTGGTCTGCACCAATCCAGGCGATGAAGTCCCCAGGAATGAACAAGTGTTCCTTTGCAGGTACCACTCTGACCTTGGCCTCTACCTCTTCATAGAACTCATCCTTAGCCTCAAGCAGAGTTTGGGGGCACAGACGGTAAGAATGTTTGTTGGTCCAGAAGAGGTTGTGAGCCGGAGAAAGAGGATTTGTGTTGTCCCTTTGCAAGGTGGTTCAACTGAGGACAGGAGAGAGATTTTGCACTGTGAATCCGGCGCCATACGATTGGTGCTCCTCTGGCGCCAGTCTTGCCAAAATAACATATTGTCCTTCTCCCTGAGGCTGCATCTGGAGAGGAGTGTCTTGTCTCTTGGAGTGCGGCAATGTCGATATTGAATCTCTTCAGATCGGGGTCGATAATGGCTGTTTTACTGGCGTCGACGACCTGCTGCAGGACACATCGTTCTGATGTTCCAGTTGCCAACTGCAAGGCTGGTAGTTTGGTTTTCTTTTTTCTTTTCTTGCTCGGTGCAGGGTTTACAGTCTGGTCTTCAGTCTTTCCCCTGAGCTCCAAGCACCCATTGGAGCAGGACGACTGTGGCGAGTCATCACCTTATTGACTGGAGACTTCCCAGCTTAAAGAGGGCAACAGTGACCAGTGTAGCGCGATGGTCATTGGAGACATCTCGTAGCGCCCGAGCTTATGCCAATACCTTCTGGGCTTACGACCAGTACCTGCTGTCTCCCGTGTCATTTCTGTCGCTGGGTTAGCGGTACTGCAGCGACTTCTCCAGGGCGCAGGCCTGGGCGATATGTGTGGGAGATCCTGGAGTGCCCACTCGCCATAATCACCCTCTTGGATTTGCTGACAGGATCCGATGGAAAGGACAAGCCAGTACAGTATGGTACCAGTGCAGCTGGAGGAGTTGCCGAAGGTGTCATGATTGCGTCAAACAACCACACGTCAGGGGCTCCACTTAGGATTTTCTTTCAGAATTTACTCCTTTAGCCTTTGTCTCTCCCAAGACATCCATAACGTCTTGAAGCTATTTGACTCATAGCTAGGAGCCGGGTTCGTGGGCACCAGGGCGTATCCACATGCCACTGGACCTGCATGCCACGTCTGAGGGCAGACCTCTTCCGAGTCCCTTGTAGTTTAGCCCGAGTCCGTGAGGGCCAAGTTGATGTGTGTCGCCTCGAGGAGGCACTACATAGGCTTGCTGATGGTGAGGCTATCTACTGACAGGGAAAGTCTGCACATTCTGCTCCCCTTTCCGCAGTGCTGCAAGCAATGGTGCTAGTCACCGATGGAGGGTGTGCATCGTAGCAACTGTTGAGAAATACAAGTGATAGGGGTAAATCACAAAAAAAGACTCCACAGATAAATAGATACCCCCAGCGTTTTCTAGTTTTGTTGCTACTTTAAACAAATGATGTTTGTATTTTTGGTAGTCGTGATCTAAAATGCATGGCTACGTTGTTGAACAATGGATCATTCATGCAAAAAAAAAAATCAACAGAGATGAACGAAAAACAGATGAAAGTGTAAGATGCTGAAACTGTCATGAATGGAAACGGACATTATTCTACATATTCTAGAGTGTGGGATAGACAAGGATAGAGATAGCTTCTAAAGTAAGCAATGTTACAGTCCTCTTCCTTAGAAGCAAAGGTGTCAGACAAGTAAAATCAAAGCCAGTGGCTAAATACTTATCACATTCATAACGCGAATCAAAAGGGGAAAGAAACGAATGAACAGCACAGCTGACTAGATGCAGAACGAAATTGCAAGTGAGAAAGACAGGTCATGTCATACAGGGACTGTCAATTAAGTTTTTTAAATAACGCTACAAAGCGCCAGTGTCTACTGATTGGATAAAATTGGATGGTGTAGCTGACTGGATAAAATTGGATGGTGTAGCTGACTGGATAAAATTGGATGGTGTAGTTTTAATCTTCCCATTAAAGCTCACCCTAGAATTTTGAGAAGGAACCAGCCAGAGCCCAAGGATTTCGTAGCTTAGCTGTGATCTCTAATGGCTTTTGGTCAGTGTTGAGAATAATCTCTGGGCCATATCTGAAATCTTCGATGGGTTAACAGTTTTCTCACATTGGACATTCCATTCTGTTCCACTGATGTCAAGATGTTGAGGTGGAAGGATGTTATTTTCGTGTTGTGGAAAACAGCAGCTCCTAACCCACATTCGCTGGAATCTATTTCAGTGAGATCCCTCTTTGGGTCAAATTCTAAGGCTGGTATCCGTTGATGTATTAAACATTATCTTAAGCAGAGCAGTGTTCCGTCGCTGATCAACCTCTCAAATTCTGTGCGTCTTCAGCGAGTTCTTCATCGACCTCGGTTTCAGGTAACCCTAGCATGTATTTTGACAGGTAGGCAATCAAGCTTAACAGTTTGATGTTCGTTTTTTCGTTATGGGAGAGAACGGTTGAGGAGGGTCGACTTCATTCCGCAATCTGCGACGAGATGATCGACCATGGTATCAACATGTGTCCTAGTGGCCACCTATCAAACTTCATCGTCAGATCTTCGATCCACATTTTGCAAGCACCGCATACAAATTTGCGTCTTGTTCTTGGTTTGAATCAAACACAATCAAGGTGTAAATCAATCTGGGTTGTTTTAGATATCTTTAGATATATCATTCGTTTTCTACCCAAATTCTTCCAGAGCGGCGCCTATACTTATGATTGGTAACATACTATGTTGGTAGTTCTGCTGACAAGATGGTGAAAAAGGGAGATTTTTAAAATTTCCATCAAATATCCCAGCGGACGACGAGGGACGTTTTCCGATTTATTGGTCAACATTTACCAACTTTAAGTAGACGTAGGTGCTACACATGTCAAACACAGCCCGAAAAACTCTGAGAAAGTTTTTTTTCATTGATGTACTCTCTGTGCTGTTAGTCTTGCAGACTCTAAAGCACAAACAGATCTGCGATCTCTCTTTGGGCCTTTTTTTCCTTCCCTTGCAGAGTTTATACAGTTAGAATGCACGGAATACAGTCTCATTCTGATGTATACAACAACGAGACTATGGACGCTCTGGAAAAAGGATGATCAACAAAAGCCCAGGAGGACAGGCCTCCTGGCCTCCTGGCCTCCAGGTAGCCACAGCCATCTTCAAAGCCAGGCTACACAGCAACGAGTAATGAAAATATCCGCTGTACACCAATGCAGATTCATACTATCTGCTACCAAGACAAGAGCAGACTCACAACTACATAAATCACCTATCTAAATATAAAATTCCGAACTGGTCAGTCCGACCAGTCTCCCTGGCAAACCGGCAGTTTGTCAACAGAGCACCTATACCGGGCATGCTCGTTGTATGATGACTTTAGACAACAGTTCCAGCAGGGTTATAATCAGAAGCGGCGGGGGGGAGCTATTCAGATCCTAGAGAACCTGCAGACCACAGAACACGTCATGAAGGAAACCATTTTTGCCATCTGTTGACTGATCAAGAAAAAGAAGCCTATTGGTATCTAAATGGGTATCTACCAAAAGGTTTCTTGTCGGTTGTGGCGATGTAAAGTACCCCAGTTGTTTTTAGCCATGAATCAAGGGCTGATGCTTGAAAGTATGACTGTGGTCAGTTGCATTGCTGCTGCAGGCCATCGTTTCCTATATAGACTTCCGTAGCAGCTGGAGAATCGAACCGATCTGTTGATGGGTGACCCTCTGTACGCTTCGAAATTTTGGTGATTGTTCTATATTCTTCAAGTTTTCGTCACAGAAGCCCCATGAACAGAAAAAAAAAATCACCACCTCTTTGACTAGCTTAGACGATTTAGGTGGGCAGCTACTTTCCTGTACGACATGTAAATATGAAAACGACGAGTGTCTATTGACTGTCTCAAGCAGTTTAATTAAGCATTGGGTCCTTTCAATTTCGTCCATCTTTACAGTGTTCGACCAGTTCTTCCGCGCCATAGAGACAATGCAGTATCAGTATATTTCACCCATAGCCATTGTCTTTGCCGTTTGCTGTTCTTTTCAACTCCATCATTGTTTATAGAATTACTTCCTGTTTGTTGACATACACTGCAATATTTCTGTTTACTTAACTAGTCTAATAGATTTGTTTTCTTGAAAAACAAGTCTTGGTTATCTTTCTTATATCTTTACGACTTACAATCGACTGGCTGATTGACAAACTGATTAAAGTATGTTAGCAACTAAATCATAAACAAATACCTTCAAATCACTGCAACTAGATTTACAGCAGAAATTGTTGAAAGAGACAATCACGTACAATGAAAAACAAAACATAAACAACTCAGTTTTATTTACCTTTGTGACGTCACACAAGATGTTTTGCGCCAAGGTCACAATTCACAACATTAAAGTCACAAAATAATTCGTCACTTCTGTCCATGCAGTCAAAACGTCCATCACACACCAAGGTGTAAGGCACTTGCTGCCAAATGTCGTCACACGCGAAGGGAGCCGGGAATAGATCCAGCTTTTCATCACAAATGAGAAATGTAGACAAATTCGACGTCTTGCAGTCTTGACGTGCGATCATGTCGAGTTTATCCGAGAAACAGTCATTGTTCTGATCAACAGCCAGAAACGTATGGCCAAAATGGCCTCCTGGACATTGAACTAAAGGGGGGTGCCACCACACATAGGTCATTGAAACAGACTCTAATTTCACTGGAATCCTCTTGTTTCTGGGCTTGTCGACTGGCAGATCCTTTTCACACATGTATTGACACCGGAATGTCCGGCATGTCACACTCAGGACGAGCGATGACAGGCCTTGGATAACAAAGCCTTCTGGGTTCTCCTCAGGGTTATGCTTCCATACTCGCGACTGAAACTATTATAATTAACTCGGTTTAAGTAATAGGCCATGGTTCCATCGGTCCATTGCAGGGTGTTAAATTCCCTGTATCTAAATCAAACACAAAGAAATTCCTAAAACAAGGAGAGAGTACTCTGTCCACAAAGTCAGCTGGATATGCATCAATGCCATGAAACAAAAAATGTATATTCATACATTGAAACGTGCAGTATGTACTGAGGCTGGTTTAATCATATTTCATTTCGACTCTGCCAGCGATTATAATAATGAACATAATAACAACATTGAGCCACGGACACTGCTGGAAACGAATGCCTCTAGCTCTTGTATTTCGGGGGAAGATGTTGATCAATGTATGTAAGTCACCCAAGTACATAACTGATTGTCTCGAATGGTTGGTTACACTTTATGAAAATGCACTAAAGAAATATACTGAAAACAAAGGATACTGCGTGAAAAAAATCAACTTCTGACGGTTCTTCTATATCTTATATAGATAACACAAGACACACAACTGCGTCGTGTAGTCACTCAATACATGCTCGGTAAAAAGTGGCCCTTCTTGTTAAATGACATACGTTGATCTGGTGTAATCACTTCATTTGTCTTTGCAATGGACGGCCAAGAGAAAACGTAACAGAAGTCTCCGAGTTCATCTTACAGAACACAGTCTATACATCACGTTGTAGAGTTTGACAGAGCACTACTCCTAGACTGACGACCTAAATATCTGGAAAGAATACAGACCTTTTACTTCTTTGGGCATGCATGGTGAAAAACACAGATCTATGAGGCTTGTGTCAATGAGCACATGTTCCATTGTATTTCATCAGTTTAGACTGCTAGGTGGGTGGGAAATGGAAGAAGACTAAATGTAAGTATTTACTGTCGCTAGTGTAATAAAAAAGGTAATTGCAACTACGTCTGATTTTTTTTTATCGCCACATACAGCGTATATGAAATGCCTTTTCACTGTTTTTATGTTTTTTGCTGAATTAACTTCAACAATACTTCTTACTAATACTTTCCAATTTAGAAATATTTCAACAATGAAAGGAACTCTTCTCATATGAGCAGAATACCAAACAGTAAATAATAAGTAGGTACGGTAACTCTTGCTCACACAATGAGATAATTATATGCCCATAACTACGAAAGATCGCTGCTTTTAATACAAATCGCTGGGCAGGAATACCAAATGAGACTACACAGGACAAGCAATGAAACAACCCCATGGTTATTTACATTTTAACAATGATCATTTACATAAGATGTATATGACTGAAAGATCATAAATATTCCAAAACATAGGCAACAGTAGACTTCTTGCGAGCGTTATAGAAATGATAGTGACAATGACGCTGACATTGTGATGATGAAGTCCTTTCTCATGTGACACATTCATTTATTTTTTTTTTTTTTCAAATATAGAAGCTAAACAGGAATAGGCGTTCACTTAAAAGAAGTGATAACAAACTATTGCAGAGAAAGAATACATTATCCATTTCAACGGCAAATTTTCAATGATTCAGTATCTGGATGTAGCAAAGTACATTGCAAATATTTTTGCACGTTCAAGAAATACTTATTTACTGCAATCGACTATACACACAACAAATTCTCTGTGCCGGATGATTGGAGGCCTACAATAATCCTGTAACCTTCCGTCACAAGGATGTCAACACGTATCGTGTGTCGTAGAAAGTACCACATCTCCCAAGAGTCTGGCATGGCCAGACGTCCTCCTTGCTGTGAGCACTGCACGTTGGCTTCATGCCAGGAGATTCCCCGTGAACCTTTGTGCAGCGTAATGCATTTGTGTCGAAAACGGACACCATCGTCAAAACACATGTGTACGGGCAGTGCATCTCATCATTCCCTTCAGCACACTCTTTAATCAGGTTACACAGAAAATGATGTTTGAATTCTGACCAATGTTTCACAGAGCAGTTCCATTTTAAACTGGGAAGCTGTTCAGGAACAAAAGAGTTCTGAAAATTACCATGAAAAAAAAAACTTTTTAGTTCGTAGTCTTTCAAACATTTAATCTTACTTTTGAATCTAAACATACCCATACTTCTCCACATATTGTCGCGTCTTCCTTTTACTTTGCTCTTGTATAGAAAGTATATTCTTGAAAAAAACAGCGTGTTGTCACATTGCTACATAACCTCAACATCACATGTATGAATGCAAAGCACTCAGTCCCTCTGTCTGTCTGTGTGTGGATGCCTGTGGGCCATCTTTCTTTGTTGTATACAAATTCAAAGATCTGGTCTGTTTTCACTTATGCTGCTTGTGGATGCTGTCTACTTTACTAATGCGTCACACGAGCACATTCTCACCAGCCGCCGTGGCAAAGAGGTTAGTGTCTCGAAATTTTGGCTGAGAGATCGTGGGTTCGATTTCCATTAAAGCCATTTTTTGTGGGATTTTTTTCTGTCCTGACTGGCTCCTACCTAATGTTAAGTTTGCTATGGGCTCAGCTGAGAAATCTGGAACGGCAGTTGATTTTCATAAATTTAATGGATGTGTCTCCGAGAGTACTGCTCAAATTTCCTGATCAACATTGCAGGTTCTGAGTCTCTTAGGCCTGGTTGATGCTGGGATACACTATGAATGCAAGTGTAGAGTACAGCTTTGTCATGCAGTCTCAGATCTCTAAAGGGTCAAAGAATCTGACACATCAAAAAAGTACTGATCGATCAGTGTCGATTAGTATTTTTTTCAAATGTGTCAAATTCTGTGGCCCTTTAGAACGTCAGCTTCGATTGCCTCTCCTCGTCTATGGCCTTGGTTTGATTCCGTCGGGGGTACTGGTATTGGCAAATTTATCACATCTGACTTTGGATGGTCGTGGAAGCGCCCTTCGGCTGGAGGCCTCACTCATGCCGGTTCCGCAAGTGAGCAATTATTGACTTCAGTAAGTGGCCTAGTAGAAGCTGTCCTGCGTTGTTGGATCAGAACAGACACCACCGAACACCACTGAAGTGACTCTGCAGCGGTGCAGTGTCTCCTCTGGAGGGCTGCTTCATGGCGACTTGACGCTGACTGCTTCTGTAGGTTGCATGGGTTGGGGCTGTGTTAGGACGTGCCAGGTTGTGGCTGTGGACGAGGGGGTTGGAATGAGTGGCGTGGTTGCAACATCGCTGGGGGGTGGCACTGACGATGGAGTAGAAGAAAGCACCTTCTCCCTATTCCCCATCCCTCCTGCCTCAGCGTCTGCCTTAGCCCTCCCCCATCCCGCCCCTTAAATAGTGCTTTGACCGCACGTGCCAGTTGGGCAACATGCTCCCACATTCACAGAACGAAGAAGATCCTGAGGTTTACACAAAACATCACAGTTTATTCTATTTTATAATCAGATTTAAACAATGATGAGAATAATAAACCGTCAGGTGAAAGGCGAGTCAGCGAAGATGAAAAGATTGGAGGAGAGGAAAGACGATACAGAAAAAGA
>JADBJO010004837.1:87500-100000 GCA_016801955.1 Conus betulinus
AAAGAAACTGAACCACTTGTCACAACAGTTTGTCAGTTGAGACTATGCAATGAAAACGTCTCTGAAAGGTAAGACAAAAGCAGTTACCCTTTGTTCAATATCAGGTGTGTTAACACCACTCGGATTTTAAATGCTCATTGCCATATTACTGCTAATCATGTTTAGTTTCTCGTTCACACCGACGGAAATCAATAGTTCAAAATTTTCAAATGATTTGGGCTATTGAATCGGCAAAAAGAGTCAGAAATGGCCAAACACCACGAATTTTTAACGGTAACTCTTTGTATTATGTAATACTTCTCTGTGGTGATGTTCAAACAAGCTGCAGCTTGAGAAGAAGTACTGAAACTTATAGTATCACAAGCTTCTGCTCCCTGGTAAACTAAAGCCTTGATAATTAAAATTGGGTGGGGGCAGAGGTTACAAAACATTTTTTCAATACAAGCAAAATATTTTTCAGTCTAATGTAACTCCAAACCATATTGCTTGAGTTGTGTCTGTGTGCTGGGGGCTGGAATAGCTTAGCGGTAGAGCGCCGGATTCATAATCCTGGAGTTGCAGGTTCGAATTTCCGCCGAGCCCTTTCGGGCACATGGGGATTTTTCCCTTGGAGTTAACATTGGTTCTGACTCCACTTCCCATACAGTCCTTTGAATGAGACTATAAACCGAGGTTCCGCGTGTGAACGCACGCATAACATCTTGCACACACGTAAAATCCCATCACCAACTTTCGGAAGGGAAGGCCAGTTTAGCCGTTGGTATAGATGACATTTTATACATAGCATGCACCTTCCCCGAAGTTAGAGTATGGCTGCCTTAATGGCGGGATAAAAAAAAAAAAATGGTCATACACACAAAAAACTCCACTCCCTTTGTTGGGCAGATGGGTTTAATACTTGTCTGGTCTATACAGGGAGTGTCCACAGGAGTATCAGTCTGCGTTCGCAGAAGAAGAAGAGAGGAGAAGAGTGTCTTTGTTCAAGAGTAAACCGGACACTTCGCCAAAAGTGTTAAGAATAAGTACAAATCATTCCATTATATTTGTATCCAATACATAAATAAGTTGGGCAGCATCTGCAAAAAGAGTGATTTAATGTTCTAAATCACAGGTTTCGATTTCTTTTATTCACCTTTCTTTCTTTATCACACTAGTCAATATTTTTCGGCACAAAAAATAACTAACGAATTGCAAGCTTTCCTTGTTTTCATCCCTTCCCTATCCACACCATTACATCAACTGGTCATTTACAAAAACGCTGTCTTCCTGTAAATGTCACTGTCTTCCTGTAAATCCTGTTGCCGTAACTAAAAACTTTCATAACATTAAAAATAAGGCCCCAGCCGAGAGTGCAAAAAAAAAAAAAAAACTGTTCAAAGCTGTAAATGCAAGCTACTAGTCCAGAAAATCTGTGAACAGTTATTACAAAAGTAGTTAAACTCAGAATCAAAAACATACTTTGAGAATATTTCGACAGGGTCGCCCTGTCTTCTTCAGCTCACTGTTGCTATTGTGGCAGCGAGGCCTGGTGGGGCGACTGTTGTGTCAGGATCTGATTGTAGACGGGGGAAATTCAAACCTTGATCTCTGTTCAGTCTGGGGCGTATGGTCTTGATTTCGATGGCTTCTTTAACTTTTCTTTTTGTGAGGAAGGACTCTGTAGATAAGATCTTGGTTTCTTGGGGGCTGAAACTGTAGCCTGTGGCTTGTAGGTGTTCGTGTATGGCAGAAGTAGATCTGTTTTGGTGTTCGTGTAGACGGGTGACGAGTGGTCTTGCTGTCTCGCCAATGTAGGTATTGGCACAGTCCTGACACCCTACCTGGTACACTACACCACACTGCTTTAGGGGGGGTCTGTTTTGTCTTTGACAAGGGTCAAATACTCGTGTAGGGAGTTGGTGGGTTTGTGGAACACTTTGCATCCATGTTGTTGGAAGGTCCTGGCTTGACGCTCTGAACCTCCTTTAATGAAAGGGATCCCCATTTTCACACTGTCCATATCTGTAGAAGACGGGTAGGGAACTCTAGGATTGTCCCACATCCATGCAGGGTATCCATTAGCGGAAAGGGCAGTCTTGATGTGCTCTTCTTCTTTCAGGTCTTCCTCCTTAGTGGAACACAGTACAGAGGCTCTGTGCATGAGGGTGTTGACAAACAGATCTCTCGTGTTGGAGGGGAATGGTTGGAGTGAAAAGTTCAGATATTGGTCAGTGTGGGTGGGTTTCCTATAGACACTGGTCTCCACCCTGTCGTCATGGGTTCGGGTGATGAGAGTGTCCGGGAACTGTATCTTCCCTTCTGATTCAGTTTCCGAGGTGAATTGGATACTTTCATCGATGGAATTCAGGTGAGTGGTGAAGCTGTCAACCTCCGTCTCCTGTATGCGGGTCATGGTGTCATCCATATAACAGTACCACATGCTGGGAGGGTTGCCAGCGGTCTCAAGGGCTTCTTTTTCAAAATGTTCCATGTACAGGTTGGCTACCACTGGAGATACTGGCGAACCCATGGCAGTTCCTTGTTTCTGCTGGTAGAACCCATGGTTGAACGAGAAGTAGGTGCTAGTGAGGCATAGTTCCAACAGTTCTAGCACCTGTTCTGTAGTGAGTTCACATCGGTGATGAAGGTGGTAGTCATCCTCAATCTTCTCCCGAATGACTTGGACTTGGACCTTCCAACAACGTGGATGCAAAGCGTTCCACAAACTCACCAACTCCCTACGCCTGCAACTGACCCCCTTTTTTAAAGACAAAACGGACCCCCTCAAGCAGTATGGTGTAGTGTACAGGTAGGGTGTCAAGACTTTGCCAATACCTAGTTAGTGTTTGAAATCATACATCAGAATAATATTGCGTCCAACTTATTCATTAGCTTTAAATCCAGTCTGTTCATTACCAATAATTACTGGTTACTTTTTTTCTTGTTTTGATCAAAGATTTACATATATTGATATTTTTTTTAATCTTCCGCACAAAATCAATCATAACATTGTTCTTTCACATTTCATTTCTTTTCATATTTCATTTTCAGTCGTATGTAAACACGTACAAGCGCATACATACAACAGCAGTCAGCCGAAGCTCAAGGAATGTCACGGCAAGCTGTACAAGCACACATGCATTTTTAAGAGAAACAGCATTAAAAGAATCAAAGAGATAAGTTTATTTAACTCTCGACTTCCTTCATGTCTCATTCCAGTGATTTGTTTCCTCTTCCTCTAATAAAGTAAGGATAATTTAACAAGTCTTTCCACGCCCAAACCCTTCAGTATCTCTCTTTTAACACAGATTTTTAAAAAAGTTTATGTCTGTTCAATACTTTTTTTTTTTTATCTTATCTCCCCTCAGCCCTAACACTTACTCCCCAGTAATTTGTTTAATCAGTTCATTGATGACATTGTTTAATTCTCAATGTTACAGTGATATTTTGAATTCGGGTTGACACAGCAACAAAACACCTGCTGCCGTTTTTTTTTTCCAACTAACTTAAGCACTTGAATTTTTCCTCAAGCAGTCTTCTTTTCCTTTTTTTTTTATTAACGCTCTTTTCGTAGATTCCTAGTATTTCATACGATTGTTTTCATTTACCTCTTTTTTTCTTTAATTCCAGTCTGTTCCCACAAAAAAGTGATTGTAATATTTTCTTTACTTGTTTTGAAATTCACTCTGAACTGTCTTGTACACGATGTTCAAAAGAGAAACAAGGTGCCAATCTTCAACGAATTCTTGTCGTAATGTTTGAGTAACAACAATTAAGCTTACTCTAGTCAGGAAGTCTCTTTCTTATTGCTTCATTCAATTCAAAGATCAAACAACATACGCTTCCACTTTTTATTTGAGTTTTTCTTGTCCTCTGAAACAGATCAGTACTAACCTGGGTTTTTTCCATGTTTCACCTTTTTCACTACAGACTCATTCAACATATATTCATTTCTCGTATTATACAAAAACAAGCGCATATATGGAGCAGCAGTTGGCTTAAAGTCCTCGGTCATAGTCTTTGATTATACATGTATAAAACAGAAGCAGTGGTCAAAAGAATCAAAGATGAAGTTTTATTCACTCTAAAATTCTTTCCTAGTAATTTCTCATTCCAGCATTTTCCTTCTTCTGATGGTAAAAAAATGTTTGAACTGTCTTCAGTTTACCTGTTCTTGTATGGCTTTTGATAAAGAAAAGGATTTGTCTTCATTCACACATCTTTTTAAAAACAATATTAAGCCTCCTCCCCCCTGCACTAACCATCAATCACTAGTTACTTGTTTAATCATTTGCTTACCAACATAGTTTCTTTCTTCAAGAAATTCTGTCCGACCAATTTACGCGTTTCCTTCTTTCCCTAACGCAGCCTCATTTTTATTTTCTGTTTTGTTTTAATGCGGCGAAAGATTTTGTATGTTTTATAAGTTTGTTTTCATTAACTTTTTTTTTATCATAAACACTTGTCTTAGCTGAAATTTCAACAACGGAAAGGTTTTTTTTTAAGCTTGGTTTTTGTTTTGGTGGTTGGTTGGTTGGTTGGTTTTTGTTTTCTTTGTACTGTCCATTTTGATTCTGCATTTCTAAAGTTCAGTTTTTACTCCTATATTGTAACTGTTCAAAAAAAGAAACGCAACAGCAGCAATTAGTCACCTGCCTTTTACTATTTTCAAAACATTGTACATTTTCAGGTAACTGCAAAACACCGTTAAAGTGGAGATGATTGAAACATAATCGCTTATCTGATTTTGTGTTGAAAAAAAACAGTGCCAAAAAGTCATTAAAGCAGAGCTCACACCTTTCGAACGTCAGCAGCGTGTGTGCCCTCCCTGTGCAGTAATCACACCTCGAAGTCGCCTGGGCAGGGACCGCAGCAGACTGCGGATGACGCGCAGTGGAATGGTGTCCCACTCCTCCTGAAGAGCCTGGAATAACTCTCGTTCATTTGTAGGGGCATTAACTCGGGCACAGACTCGGCGATCCAACTCATCCCAAATGTGCTCTATTGGGTTTTAAATCCGGTGACACAGAGGGCCAGGGAAGGAGACTGACGTTGTTGGCAGCCAGGAAATGTCGTGTTAAGCGGGCTGAGTGTGGCCGAGCATTGTCATGCATGAATATGGAACCAGGAGCAGCCAGGAGTGAAAAAAAAAACCGAGGCTGGAGGATTTCTGCAATGTAGAGCTGAGCATTAAGTCGTCCCTGGACCAGTACTAGGGGGCTTCTGCCACTGAAATTGATGGCTCCCCCCATACCATTACCCCTCCACCACCATGGGGAGGTGCCTGATCAACACAGTTCTGTGCATAGCGTTCATTCGTTCTGCGATAGACCCTCCTCCTCTGGTCATGGCGTTGCAGCAGGAAATGTGATTCGTCGCTGAATGTAACCTGTCTCCATTCACGATGAACAGCCCAGGGAAGATGTTGCATGCACCATTGAAGTCGTGCCTGGCGATGACGCTGAGTCATAAGGGGTCCTCGGACAGGTCTTCGAACCCTCATTCCAACAGCATGTAGACGATTGCGTACGGTTTTTTTTCCCGCTTACACGTCTGTGGCCAGGCATATATGGCCTGGGCTGTAGAGGAGGCAGACAGGAAACGATCCCGAACATGGCGGAGTGTAATGTAGCGATCTTGGGCTCGGGTTGTGCACCTTGGCCGTCCTGAACGAGGTCGATCTGCTATTGACCCCATCGTTCCAAACCGGTTCCAAAGCCTACTGATGGTGCTTCTGGCCACATTGAAATGTCTGGCAACAGCCGCTTGACTCTGTCAGGCCTGCAACTGGCCTATCGCGCATTTTCTCCTTGTTGGCTGTTCAGATTTGGCATTCTTTCTTTCGTTTCTGGTTTCATTTCTCAAACCCCTTTTATACCCTACTGTTGAGGTGTTGTCAGTACTGTATTCTGTGCTTTGCACGTGAAGTTCCCGTCTGCAAATCCGTCGACAGTCGAAAGTTTACAGCGCTAGATTTTAGCCCACCAGCACGTGTTTATTGCTCGGCATGCGCTGAACTTGTACACCGACATGGCAGAGGAACGGGTGAATCAATTCTGCTATTTGTCAACATCATTCATGCTGGGAATATGTAAATATTGCATCGTATTCCAAGCTATCATTTGTTGCGTTTTTTTTTTTGAACAGTATATATTGATGATGGACTGAATGCTTATTATCTTGTTATCCTTGAAAATAACTGATTAATTTGTGTAGCAAACTATCTTCAGTAAATGAATTAAAGTTCCAAAAATATATTAAAAACGTAAGGTCAGTCAGGTCAGAATGTCGGTATTTTAAAAGCATGCAACTTATCAGGAATGGTCAAACATCAAACAGAAACTGAAATGTTCGTTGGTCTTAAACTATGTTGATTGTTTGTCTTTCCAATGCGAGTCGTGTATACCAGAGCTGCTGCTACATTTCTCACATTATTCTTCAAAAACATGTTGCAGACATATGCCAGCTGTCAAGTCGTATGAACACAACTTAGTATTGTTATTCCTTTTATCATTTTGCGTCTACACTTTTAAAATCATTTGCAACCTATCTAGAGCTAAAATATGTATTCAAATGTGTACGTCAATCTTACGATGAACACTTTAAATACTACAAACAAATATTCACATGACAGCTAGGCTCTTGGAAATTCATGGAAAGTGGAATATATTTCATTCCAGTGGGCAAAAATCGCTCAGTTTGTTACATGCAGGTCAAACATTTCGAAAGAACAGAAGAAAATTATATAAAATATCTCATTTTATATAACTTTCAGCCAAAAGCGATTTCGTCACTTTACACTGCCCAAATTGCAGACGAGTAGCTACATTGCTTAAAAAGATTCTGAAACAAAAGTGAAAATAGGAGATACAAACGGAAATTCTATGACTATGTCCCGCTTTAGCATGAAAGAATATTCATCGCTAGTAAATGTGTATGATCCAAAGGATGCTATCTATTATGAAAAATCAGATGCAAATCTATATTTTGAAATTATGAACTGTAGTTGTGGCTGACTTTAATCTTGTATTAGATCAACATGCTGCTTGTATGATTACAAACGTATCAATAATCAGTAGGCAACAATCAGCACGGAAGACGAAGATACATTAAGATTTTTATACATAAATGGTAAGGAGACTATCAAAGCTGTAAAATATTCAAATGGCAAAGAGCTTCTTTAAACAAATTTGACCTGCTCAAATTTCCTTCTATTATCTGATCGTTTGATGTTGTACCATGACGTTACTGCTATAGGCCTGTTCTTAATATACTAATTAGATTAATCAAAACTCACTCCAAAGCAGTGAATGGTGAAAACATTTAAAGAGATACATTTTAAAATGGAAACTTTGTTTGATTAAAGGTAAACAGTATTTTGATAAAGCAATCTAAATACAAAAAGTCTTTAAAAAGTATGTTAATTGTTGTTACAAATGTTGTACAAACCCAGAATGCTTTAAGCCATGATAATCTTTATGCTCAGGATATAATAACCGATCCTTGGATTTTCTCAAATAAAAATCAGATTTAAAACTAAACTTGTCAGATGCTTCTACGAAGATATAAAATGCAACGCAAAGGGAACTATGGCGAGATAAAAAGGATATTAATAGGCAGGAGCGGAAAAGAACAAAATGAAAAATGTATTTTAAAATATTTCTTAATCAGAAAATAATGGATGGAATGTTACGGAAGTCAAAATTAAAATGTAATACGGATATTAGAAAGCTAAAAAAAATTCATACAATGTTTTTTTTCTGTCGAAAGAAAAACTAATTTCAAAATAAAGCAAAAAAGAAGGAAATTCTTTCTCGCCAGCCATTTGTCCAACGATAGTAAATGCATTAGATGAGCGAGCTGAGCTTAGGAAAACCGTCACTTTGTGCCCGAACCCATCTTGGACTGGCTGTGTAGTGCGCCAGTGCGCTGAAGGAAGACGAATATATTTCTTCAATTCTGGTGCATGCAAAAAAGATACAGGGATCATAAGGAAAGACTTTTCTTTTTGCTTTTGTTTATCCAAATCTTATCGAATAGATTAGCCTAATCCCTACTGATTTGGGTAACGGGCGCCCTTGTATTGGAACATTCTTTCCTTACCCAGGCATTGTCGCTTGTGTTTGAGACTTGAGTTTGTTTAATTCATTCTCATTGGGTAGACTGCTACAGGTTTACACCGTGTTCCAGCTTGGTCGTTTGCTTTGGATACTGTTTATCTGAATCTATCGGCTTGTCTCAGACGGGTCTATCTTATAGGAAAAAGACCCAGACATTGCGTTCAGTGCAACTCAGAACAGATGAATGAAACAGAATTGGGTGTGAATGCAGTTTGGCAACAATAAAAAGCACACAAAAAAATCTGAAACTTTAGAGGTTGAAGGGCAAGCAGCTCAAAGGTAACAGAAACTGAGCAGCCCAACACCCTCGATGATGATTTACTCAGCATTCACGAAGAGGGAGAGCCTGATGAAAAAGAGAAAAAGAAAAGGCTACTATACCAGTCGCTGACAATGTGTACACTCAAAGATTCCTATTTCAAAAAAAAAAAAAAAGAAAAAAAAAAAAAAAAAAAAAAAAAAAAAGCGTGACGTTACACTGACGCGCTGTTCTACTGGGACATACGTCAAAGTCAATCTTTCATTGCAGGTGTAACCTACTATAACAGAACCTCAACGCCCATCTTGCGCCGAATTCGAGAAGATAAGTTATTGCTCGTTCTTAGTTTTCAAGGTCTTGAATATTGTTTATCTTGCTTGAGGAAGACCTAAGAGGTCGAAACGCATCGTGTCTTGTATTGTAATTTGTTGTCCGTGTTGTTTAGAGGACCTGCCGATAATTCTTTTTCCACCTGTAGTCACCTCTCACTGTCAGACTGGCAACATTTGGTTAAACTGGAGGCACGCTGTGTATCATGTTCATAAATAAGCAGCTATTAAAGAATATAATGAAACGTGTTTTCACCTGAACTTTTTTCGGTTTTAAGAATCTACAGCAGTCCTACAGACATGATGAATGTTTTAACTCAATACGATTGCTGTGTCTATGGTATATACTCTTACTTGCTATTCCACAGTTAATTTTATCCAGTGACTTGCTTCAGACAAACTGTATCACACTGGGTTGCAATATTTAAAAAAAAAAAAAAAAAAAAAAATGTATCATGCGGGCTGGATAGATTCAGTCAAAGGTGCATCAGTTTTAACAGTATGACGGATTTGAAAATTGTCACCCTGCCAAGCCACGTTTAATCTTTCTTTGCATAACGTTTTATGTCCGCACGTCACATAACGTTTAATCTTTCTTTGCACAACGTTTTATGTCTGCCAGTTTGTCAGAGTAGTTTACACTTATATGGGCTTGTGAATCATTGGTAAACTAAATTCATGTTATAGGAAATCTCGATGGGATTCATTTCCTAATTTTAAAATTCTGCTTACTTTTGAACAAGATAACACTTCTGTTGCCGGACTATCTATGAAGACCCGATAATGCCCAAACTACTGCAGAAATTTACACTTGTTTTAGTGGATTGTTAATCGCCGGCCAGTAAACATTCTTTGTCATCGCATATTGGGAAAGCTATTTTCATTATCATTCACTCTTATTTCCTGAATATCTATAGTCTATTATTGCTATTGTAGATAGATAGATAGATAGATACGAAAAAGAATATATATATATATATATATATATATATATATATATATATATATATATCATGCTGAACAATTAAGTAGTAGGGGAAAACAAGTGCAGGCTAACAATTCTTCTGTCGTTATAGTAATGACTTGGCAAAGATTTAAACTTTAAAAAAAAAACTTGAAGATGAAGAAAATGGGGAATACATTATAAATATGAGAAACCCTTCACTAGCTGCCTGAGGGAACCATCGTAATCCCTCTCGAAGGCACATCTATTTGTATTGCCTGCTCCTAGGCCTTTCGTCCGCTGGATCGGACTCATCAGGGAGACACGGCTGGTTGTGTCTGTGCTCTTTGTGACAGATAGAGACACACCAAAGTCCATAATTCCGTGGTGTTCTCACCACCAAGGGTTCAAAAAAGAATCCAACAACACCCTCAAAGCATATATATATATATATATATATATATATGTGTGTGTGTGTGTGTGTGTGTGTGTGTGTGTGTGTGTGTGTGTGTAACAGAAATACAGTTTACCAATGATTTACGAGCCCATATAAGCATAAACAATTCTGACAAACTGGGGAACATAAGAACATTGTGCAAATAAAGATCAATAAAATTATATACCCGTGGAAAACTTTAACACGGTATGTTTGGTTCTTTGTTTGAATGTCCACACACACACGCATACACACACACACACACACACACACACACACACACACACACACACACACACACACACACACACGTTTATAGATAGATAGATAGATAGATATGTATGTATGTATGTGTGTGTGTGTGTGTGTGTGTGTGTGTGTGTGTGTGTGTGTGTGTGTGCATCCAAGAAAGAACCAAACAACAACAATGTTAAAGAATTCTGCGGGTATATATAATCTGTGTGTGTGTGTGTGTGTGTGTGTGTGTGTGTGTGTGTGTGTGTGTGTGTGTGTGTCTATCTATTTATCTATCTATCCTTATCTATCTATCTATCTATCTATATATATATATATATATATATATATATATATATATATATATATACGTAAAAAGTTAAAAATCCAGAACACCACTCTCCCACTGTTGAAGTCCGTTTTTCTGGCGTCATTAGACGATTATAGAAAGTAGAAGAAAGAAAAATTGTGTATAGGTATGTGTGTGTGCGTATGCGCGCGCGCGCGCGCGTGTGTGTGTGTGTCTGTGTATGTGTGTGTGTGTGTGTGTGTGTGTGTGTGTGTGTGTGTGTATGCTTGTCTACGATCTCTTTCACATCCAAGCAGATTAAAGCCTAACCATTTACAATCACACTAGATTTAATATTCTTATAGAATATACTGTCCATCTTGTTTTTTGAAAATCAGATTCTACAAAATGGTTTTCAGATAAATTCCCAATCATCGAGTCAACAGCCTTCTGAAAATCTATTTTTCCTGCAAATACTGTTGTTAGTCATAAGTTATCCTGTTACATGTTAATCTGATTCGATTTTATACATCACATTCAAAAGCGTTTTGGGCAGTATATTTTTCTGCACTTTGCATTGGAGGGCGTTCAGATTTTATACACTACGTTCAAAAAGTCAACGTAGTCTTTAATCTTTATCTTCATGTGTAGGAATCAGGAAACAAATTGTGTAGATATGATTTTGTCTTTGAATAAAGTTGAGCTGCCTTTCGAAATATCAGAATGTTTTGGGGTTTTCGTTAGATTTTAGTGTAATTGAAATGTCTTCTTCTGATCTGATAAAATCTCTATTCAATATCAATATAATTCACAATGTAACAATTCTGTCTCAGAGCAGAAAGGCGTTGAGTCTAGCCTGTAAAAAAAGGGTTGGTTCTTCTCTTTGTAAATAGTAAACACTAAGATGAAATTCTCCCTAAATATCACCCAGTTCTAAACTATCTATCGAGTTCTGACATTTTTCTTTGCTTTAGGATCCTTTACATAATTGATTTATGATAAGCTGTTGTATGATTGGGGAATGAATTTAAAAGAAATAAAGAAAGTATAACAGGGTATTTAGTCCTTTAATCGTTTATACCAGATTGTAAAAAAAAAAAAACGGGTGTGATCATTGTTTCGTCCATACACTTAAAACATGTGAAAAATAATCTATTTCCATAGTCGTCCTTGATGGCAAATATCATTTCGGGCTCAAATTTGTACATAAGTAATATGCCAATTTCCTTTATATTAGATGTACAATTTCCATTCTGTACAAATATACAGATTTTCCCATTCTGCTAAAGATAGATTTCCATGTTTAGTTCAACATTAATGTCATGTAAAACATAAATCTGTTAAATTATTTCGTTGCTCAAGTGGTGGAAGGCGTGACATCTCTTTCAAATTGGACGAGCATGTATGATGTACGGCTTTAGTAGAGTAATTTCACTAGAGGATTGCTCTCTCTCTCTCATTTTATCTCCAATAATAGCAGCTTCTCATAGACAAAGAGTACAATATCTTGAGAGTCGCAATCTTCTCTCTAAGGGCTCTTCCTATCCTGTTTGTTCATCAATGATCTCCCATGATCATTTTTTACATCTAAGTGTCTTGTGTGACATTTTCGCTGATGACACTTGTCTCCATTCTGGCGCAGTGGATTTACCGACAGTCCAAAACGCACCACAGCAAAATTGAAACGATGTTTGGAGGTGGTGCAATTGTAACTTCATAACAGTTCTCTTTAAGAGATGAAAAGCACAGCAATTACTTCTAGACGGAATCACCAAACAGAGACTCTAAGTCTCAGTCTGACTATAGACGGGAACAGCACGGAACAAGTGCAAAGGCACCGAGTCATGGTACTGCCTGTGGACGAGGAACTGAAGTGGCAGTCCTGCTGTTGATAAGCTGGTTTCAAGTCTA
>JADBJO010004837.1:105000-107500 GCA_016801955.1 Conus betulinus
GAAATTTGCTCTCTCCCGATAGCTTCCCTTGACCAACCGTGTATCCTCGATAATGGCGAAAAATCTTTTTTTTTTTATCTCCCTTGCTGTTTTCCCCATATATTCCAGACAGAGAGAATTTCTTAAGAAAACAGTTGCCTTCCGCTTGACTTTCGGCTCAGAGGCGCATGTGATGGACGCTTGTCAAAAGTTATTGCCCCAACCATATCCTGGCGTTTTCACGCTTATCTGTTGAATGGTTAGTTTGTGTGTCTGTTCATCGGCAAGATAACACAAAAACTGTTCAGCTGAAAAGTTACACACGAACTGCTCAACCGAAAATCTACATAGAAAATGTTCAACCAAAAGTTACAAAGAAATTTTCCGACTAAAGTTACTTAAGAACTGCTCAACCTAAAAGTTTACAAAAACTGTTCGACAGAAAAGTTACACAAAACTATTCTATTCGACGAAAACGTTACTGGCGAACTGCTTTACTGAAAAGTTACACAAAAAGTGTTCTACCACTAACTTAAAACAGTAACCGTTCCACCGATAATGTACATAAGAACTGTTCAACCAAAAATTTATAAGAACTGTTCAACCGAAATTTGCACAAAAAGTGATCAATCAAGACGTTACTCAAAAACTGTTCGACCGTGAAAGTTACACAAGAATAGTTCAACTTTGTGGAAAGGTGAAATGCCACACAAGAACAAACATCTGAAAGGTCAGAACAGATCCAGATCAAAAACGCGGATGTAGTAAGTTAGAATATGAGTTGGGAATACGAGCTTTGATATGAATTTTATTTATCTGTTCCGCCAGATTTTGCAAAACTTGATGGAAAGCTAGTTGGTGATTCAAAGTCGACAATGTTAAATTTTCGTGCGAGTTGGTCCCAAAGGGCAGGTAAGGCAGGATGGAACGTAAGTGAGGGACTGATTGAAGTTAAGGACAGGCAGACTTTGGCAAACGTCTGCGTACAGTCTAGTCCAGTGTTAGTTACTTCTACCGTGAAAAAAATGTTAAGTACTGTTGTACACAGCTGAAACTGTGTCCGAAACAATGTTTTGTCTTGTTTGCCCTGAGTGTGAGCACACTAATTCATTAGGGGCTAAATAAGGGGGCAAAGAGAGGCACAATGCTAATATATTTTTTTAGCTTTTGAGTATCGTGCCAAAGGTTTAGAACTATCATCAAGGAAGGCATTCTTTATTATATTTTTCTGGAATTTACTTTAAGACTTTTAAGACACCACATGTGAATACAGATTCGTTACCTTGTTCCATACATTGCTCTAGATGTTAATCTATTATCCAGTTTCGTAAAATTTTTGATATCTGACTCTGTTTATCACAGGTGTCCTCGGCAGACTGCCTCCTAAGGTATACACCTATTTTAAAGTGTTCAAAATTAATAACCCAAAAAAATAGTGTATCTGCACCTTTCGGTGTCAATAACTTTGTTTCAGCGTTACAGCGAGCTCAGAGCCGTAGCCAACGAGTAAGACGCATAGGCTCTCAAGTGAATTCAAAATATCCAGTGTCCAATATTCCGGTACAAATGTTATTCCAGACGAGGCAACAGAAATCAGACTGTGAAAATATCAGAAAACATCAAAACGGTGAATATGGTTCGAGTGTGAACAAATTACTCCTGGTGTCACGACATTTTGTTTTTCTGTTCCTTGGATTTTGCCCACGTCTCTGTGTGCCTATGCGCGGCAAAACAGCATGCTTCAGGATGTTGCTGTTTTGTTGAATGTGCAGACAGACTGGGAACTTCTTGTTCAAAAGAGAAACGTACGAAAACCGTGGATGGCCATCGCTCGAGCTGTATTGTAGACTTGTTTAAAGTACAGACATCATTTTCATCTTGGGGCGTTTCCTGTGAACAAACAATTCTCTCTCTCTCTCTCTCTCTCTCTCTCTCTCTCTCTCTCTCTCTCTCTCTCTCTCTCTCTCTGTGTTCTGATTCATAATTGCCCATACTGAGGAATTATGCTGGATGGTTTACTTTTTATTGAGTTCAAAAAATGAGCCATTGGACTTTGTGTGGAGTAACTGGAATGTCGACATATGGCTTGTCAGTTTCTGTTTGCTTTTTACTGAACACACATTCGCAGAGAACCCGTGAAATGTCCAGCGATCGGTAAATGATTAGCTATCCAAAATGACTACTGGTCAACCAGTGTAATTGACCACTGCTCAATTAAATAGACCGTTAGTCTGTTTAGGGTTCTCTGAAAAGAATCTACACAAATCACAAGTCCTGGGTTTTCTCTTATTTCAACTACTTAGTCTGAAGGGCTACTAGTAATGTGCGGTGTAGTAAGAAACTATTCACAGACGGATAATTAAGAAACTTTTTAAAAGTCAATAACCAGCGTTTTACCTCCTCATGAGCTTTCGTCATAGCCACCACGATTTGGCTTTACTTTAAGAGGAGGCAGTCAGTCAGTGGGATGGTGGTAGGAGGATCAAGGTATGGGTGATTCTACATTAGTCCATGTCGACAG
>JADBJO010004837.1:112500-130000 GCA_016801955.1 Conus betulinus
AGACTAACATATGTGGAACGCCACTATTAAAACTCCCAAAGGCGAGAATGATTGATTATCGTGGATTCAGCATGAATTAACGAGCCCTTTCCATTCCCATCCATTTTCCATTTGATGCAGATTAAACTGTTTATAATCCGTGTCACAGACACCTAACGCTGAAAGATATTATGTTTATTGGTTTGTTTCATGACCAAAGCACGCAGTTACTTTGCACTCCAGCTAGCATGAATATGCTTTGCACGGCAACTGGCATGAATCTGTAAGCTGTTCTGTTGGTTTCGCTGTTCGATTCGTGAAGCGAAAATGTTTTAACTTGATCTTATAGTTGATTTAAAAGTGTGCAGTAAAAATGTGTGGCATTTTTGTACTTTGTCATTCTTAGCCAGTCAGTTAAACAGGACTAGAACCATGGCCCCAGCCAGTTTTGTTTTCCTCAG
This sequence comes from Conus betulinus, assembly GCA_016801955.1. NCBI lineage: Eukaryota > Metazoa > Mollusca > Gastropoda > Neogastropoda > Conidae > Conus > Conus betulinus. The sequence goes on from JADBJO010004837.1 coordinate 112,941, forward strand.
GACACTGATCCATTTCCTAATCACCTGGAATAAAAACTGAATATAACACTGAAACTTTAGTAAACTTAGAGAATTCAGAATCCTAAATACGGTCATTAATGGATTTTTTTAGTTTGTAGTAGAAAGATTTTCCCGGGCCAGTTTGACAGCAGAAGGTCTTGAGCAAAGACCCCCCCCCCCCCCCCCCCCCCCCCCCCCCCCCCCCCCCCACTCACACAAGTGTCTCTGCCTTGACCTCCCTAAACCCTGAGGAAACCAGGCTCCATCAACATCATGACTCTGAGATGCCCTCCTGCTGGTGACATTAATTTTCTGATAGTGCCTGGATTCAAACCTGCGCTTTCTGAATGGGTGGACGTATCAAGACGTTGCCTTTTTGGACGAATGTCTTACCCACTTCACTGCCACCGGATGCGCCAAGTTTGGAAATCTAAGCATCATGAAGTTTGCTTTTCTTCCTCCTCGACCAGAACCTCCTCGACCAGAACCATGTACAGGTCTTTTCATCCACCTGTACCATTGCTTTTAGAATTCTGGTCTTTTTCTTACCAGAAATCTGCGAGCTCTTTCATGAGATCAATGGCCGATGAACCCACAACCCTACTTGTTCTAACCTCTATGGCGAGGACTTTGACATGGAAGCCAGATTCCCTCAGGCTGAGGCTGGACTTGCATACTTCTCAGTCACCGTAGATGTGAGGATGCTCCATTCTGCTTTCATAGGGCGCAGTGAATTCAATCAGTATTTATTTTTTTCTTGATGCTGAGAGGATACAACACACAGTCTCTCATGCTACTCTTCCTGATGACTTCTTGATGGGTTTTTTTTCATTCAGGAGGAGCTGCTGCACACCCAGTCATGCACTCTTTCCAATAAACCCGTGTTCCACGCTCTTGATGTTACAGCTGTTTCAAATCACGATTTGTTGTGTCCTACCATTTAGCATGTCGTTGCTGGAGATTCTTGTGGCTTGGTGTTTCCTCTGCCAGTGCTAATCGCATGTGTGATCTCTATATGCACATGCTTGTTTCTCCGTGTATATTTTTTTTTTCTGGCTTTGCATGAAATCTACTGCTTTGCATGAGCTCAGGATATGTTGCATTTGATTGTCCTGAGAGAGCTAACGTGAAGGGTCATCTGATTTCCCCTACCAGGTTTGAATACGAGGGCAGAGGCCATGTACAGATCTGAGGATGAAGATGATTGTAAGAGGTGTTATTTTTGGTATATGTCATTCCAGCTAAAATTTCTGAGGAGTGCGTTTTCCCACGTTCGCTGCTCCTGCTGGTCCTGTTATACTGCCTTCTGGATTGTGTGATATATTCTTCTTTCTTCAACTCCTGTATTACCATGTCTCTTTTTGCTTACCCTTTCGCCTCTGACCATCATTTCTCTCCGACTGACCTTAACCCTCTGTCGATTGTGTGTGTTCTGTATCCGTTCTGATAACAACTTATGTCTGTTGTACTTTTCCAAACTTTTCATTACTGCCCTTGTACAAATGGATTTAGTGACAACTTTTATTAGTGCTTTTAAAACAACGTTAAAAGTTAACGCCCGACCTAGAAAATTGGGATTTCTCTCTTCCATATTTGGATATCGAATATCTGATTGTACTGATATATTGGCTCAGTCTTCGCCTAGAAAGAAGATTAGTTGTGACTCAAATCTCCTGTGTCAGCGCATGGTTCATACGTCAACTCAATTTCTTACCTTGGATCAAGAACATTTGAGACAATCAAACCATTCATTGCAAAAATTCAGTTCCTGCTATTCTGAGGTTGGTGATGAAGTGTCTTTCCCTTCAACCTCAACTTCTCGTGTTGAGGAAGAGGTTATTTTCTGTGACTGAGAATGGTGAAATTTACTGCAAATACATATGACAAAAACAATGCTAGCATGCTTCAAACGTATTATAGACGTGTTGACAAAGTGAAAATTTCATCCCCGAGGGCAAGTTCCTTATCTGGGTGAGACTGGCCAGTGCTGAATATATTTTCGTACCCAGAAATTCTTATTCACATTACCAGGACAGAGAACATTATGCGGAGCTAGCTCAGATTGGTATAATTCAGCCCAACACGAATAATGGTGTGACGCTTCTTGCCTTCCTTTCTCATTGCCCTGTCAGCCCTTACACAGCGACTGGCAGTGCAAGTCTCCCAGCCAGGCTTGTTTGAACTGTTCAGATGGAATATCAAGACTGCTTTGCTGAAAATGTCATAACTCGACTGGTGCATTGAAGGGGCTCACAGCTACAGAAATATGATTTTTCTATAACATATTACATTTCCAAAGTGTTTTAAGTATCAATGACACGTGGTTCCTTATATATATATATATATATATATATATATATATATATATATATATATAAGCTAAACAGATTCTCCATCACTTCATCAATAATTCATGCTTCTACATGTTGCATCGTTACTCATTACTTCCCTCGTTCATACTGTCGGGCAAAACAAAAACCTAAGAAAACAAATCACCAACCCATTCAAAATTTTCTCAGTTAAAGAAGCACATCATACAAGAAGGTGTAACTGCAAAATGCTCTACCTACACTTACTGTCCATCCGTGGAATAGAGGTAAACGTGCAATACAAACCTTCTGTTTCCCATCCTTGTATCTCGACTGTCTGACTCTCTACTGGGTTTCAACATCTGGACCCTAGAGATGTAAACCGTTTATCCAATTAAGCATGTAGTCGTACGATTTGAAGAAAAGTCATCCCCTGATCTCCCAGCATTTCCTTGTCCTAAGTCTTCCTCTCCCTCTGTCACTGGCTGTGGATGTTCTTTCCACCACTCGACTATGTTAAAAACAAATAGCACTGAGATCAATGTCAGACAATACCAGAGTAAGTCGACCAAGGAAACTTGCACCAGTGAATGAATGCTGTTAATGTCGTTGACAGCTTCAATGCCAGATCTGTTTTTTTTGTTGTTGTTGTTGTTGTTTGATGTCATTGACAGTTTCAATGTTATATCCAAATTCAAGACACGTGAATCTTAAGCATAACAGTGAATGTGGATCAGTTTACATAATCTTACAATCTGCTATCTATGGCATTGCTAGACGCCAACTAATGTAGCTTTACCACATTTCATTCACATCTCACCAGCCGAAGGCAGACAGGAAATAATTTGTATTGTTATATTAATCTGTTTGATACAGAATAAACTCTTACCAATCATATAGCATATTTTCATGGATTTCATTGATTAAAGTGTGTACGACATGCACACACATTATTTAGTCATTTTCTCCAGTCTTCTTCCAATTCATGCAACAGCTACCGACTGATGACTCAGTGGGAGGACGACACCATTGCCTACCTGTCCCCACAGCTTGATCACTCCCATGAAACCCATCTTTCAGTACTACCTCCTGAGTGTGACATGCACAAATACACTGACAGAATTTTCGGAGCCATGGCCATGACCTACTTTAGGTTCAGAGGCCAACTATATCATCTCTGTGAACTGACCCATGGCAAGAGGGTGAGTGAAAAACGTCTGCCTGTCCTCAAACCCCAGACTGGCGCCATGTCTGTCAAAGGTGTGAATGTGACCAGGTGTCACCAGGGCCATTACATTTCAACATTTCTGATCTCTGAGGCCACAAGAGAGTGCTGGGCCTCTCCTCACGTCCTGTGCAGACGTGCCTCTGAACTTCCAAGACCTGATACATGTGTTGAACTTTCAGTGCCATCATTTAGGTGTGAAAAGAGTAAAAAGATGGTGGCCTATAGTGCGGTATGCGATTATCAAGAAGACTGTGACGACAACACTGATGAGGAGTTCTGTGTATTTGTAAGCTGTCAGCCAGTCACAGAATTTACTTGTTTCAACGGACAGGTACTTGATACTCTCTCTCTCTCTCTCTCTCTCTCTCTCTCTCTCTCTCTCTCTCACACACACACACACACACACACACACACACACACACACACACACACACACACACACTAATCGTCGTAAATTAGAGAACCTGAACAATGTGAAGAAAAAAATGTCTGGGCTGATGAATATGCTGGTATATTCTGAAATGAACTTGAATGTGATGAAATTCTGGACAGCATACAGAAAACCCGTCAATTATTACAAATTAATGTGAATGAGAGTCTTAGATAGATTTGTGCTTTGTGCCCAGCTGCAGTTTGTATGGTTCGAGTAATTTGTCGAGGTAGCAGAGCATACAATGACTGGTTTGATAATGAGTACGAACGAAAGAAACAGGAAGTTAAAAGGTTATCAAAAAGATTTATGAGATGCAAAACAGCGAAGGATAAAAGGAAGAAAAGAGAAGAATACGCTGTATCACGTAAAGAGTATGTAACGCTAAGGAAAATAAAGGAACTGGAGTTTAAAGAAAGTAGGCTAAAGAAACTAAAATATTCAGTCAATGGTTCTAAAATGTTCTGGTCAGTGATAAGATCTGTAAATAAAAAAAGAGTTTTGTGTATAACGAAATCTCAGTTCAACAGTGGCATGACCATTTGGGGGACGTTTTTCATAGTTTTTTGATGATAAAATTAAGGAAGAAGAGACCGGTGTGGTAGAAGAGAATGAAATTGAGCCATTATTTAATCAAAATGCGACCAAATGAGACGGTGCGCTGTTACCGAGTCACTTTGCAGTGTTCACTGGTTCTAATTTTGATTTCAACATTCATAAGACACTGCTACTAAGCCTCTGAAGATAACAATCATGTAGACGTGGAGACGGTATGAGTTCACCTATCTGCAGATTCTATCTAAATAAGGATTGTCTTGATTTTTCATGTGAAATTTTGTGGAAATTGTGTTCATGCCGACTGCCTACGTGGGAGATTATCAGCTTCCTCGTTTCCCATAATACCACAGTAGGAGAGGTCCCACTGCAACACTAGGTTTGTTTTTGAGCCGAGTGTTTGAAGCTCTCTTCTGGTGTCCTGAAGGATCTGGTTTGTCTGGCTGGTGGACAGAGCACTCTGGAGAGAGGGGCTCAGGTGAGGCAGACCATGTGACGTGGCAGACAGTTCCTTGCATTTAGAGCCTGAGCAACATGAAGTAATGTGGAGGTATCGACACTGGAGTTGTCGGAAAGCTGACCATAGCAAAAGATGTGGTTTCGAGGCTGCCGTGAGGAAAACGCACGCACGCACACACTGCTTGCCCCTTTTCGAACCGTATTTTCTGCACAATCATCTGTAAAGACTCCAGCCCAGATGCTTGGTGGGAAGTCCCTGACTAGCATTTCTGCTGTCAGAGATTCCAGTTCCGATGCTGTATGGTCTTTTTCTCTCACTCCAGGAATGTCAATGACAACAGATGGAGAAGTCGTTGGCCAGTCATCGCAGTTTTTGGCACTACCGATTGTTGGTTTCTGAGCGGTAGATGTGTTCACTATTTTCGACGGAGCGCCTTTAACAGATGATTCGGACTTTGCCATTTGATGCTGTTCTTGGTCAAAGACTAGAGGGCGAGGTGGAGTCCTCGCAATGTTTTCACCTTTGCCTAAGAGCTTCTTATTTCTTCTTTCATGAAGTGATAGTAGACCAGGCGTTGCATCCATTGCAGACATGAGAATTGTTTTATGCCACATGTAATAACTTGGAGGCTGACATTTTGCACCTTATCCTGATGGTCTGTGCTGCTTTTTAGCTGTTGTAAACCAAGAGGTGGAGGTGAATCCACGTGGGATTGAACAGATCCTATGTACGCATGAGTCAGGATCTTCATATTTGCACCCCACTTGCTGCCCACCACTTTTTTTTTTCAGTCACAGCCCTCTCCATGATCACTTTGCCCTCTGCTAGATCTTGCAAAGATTATTACATACATACACTTTTTTTTTTTTTACCAAAAATCAGAAGATTTCGGCAAAGGCAAAGAGTTTTTCTTCGTAGTCGCCACTGTGGAATTGGAAGAACATCTTTCGTAATGAACATGTTACATAATCATTTGTGTCTTCCCTCATTCTCGACAAACCCCACATGAAAGGTATGTGCTTCAGATCTAAATTTAGTCGCTAACAACCCACTGCTATTGGAATACCCTTGGTGACAAACTGAACACCGATCTTATGCCCACTTTACTTAAAAGTTATTAATTCCCTTGACAATGGAAGAATGCAGGCAGCCTCACAATTGACGTCACAATTTTCAGTTTACGTCACTAGGTCTGAATCGTAAGCCAAAGCAGGTTTTTTTTTTTAAAATGCACGGAATTTATACGGCAACCATTTTCGCGAAATGAACCTCATTCTGTGCAGACCTGCTTTCAACAAATTATAGCCAGGGAGTATAGACCTTTGAAGTCTATCTCGCGAAATTGAAAGGTAATTTTTTCCTTTTCTTCTTTTTTCATTTTTTGTTCTTTTTCTTTTTCAATGTCAACCTATATGTGTGCACATCACCTTTCAGTGCATAGCTCTCAGTGGCCGCTGTGACCAGCACATCCAGTGTCTGGATGAAAGTGATGAACGTAGCTGTGGTGTGGAGCGGTTCCTGTCTCCATCCAACATTGTCTATCCTGCCATTGTGGACTTTGATGGCACTGGTCTGGCCACACTGACACAGCTCAAAGACAGCCACAACTCTTGTCCTAGCACTCACTTCATGTGTCCAGGTGGCGGCTTCTGTCTACCTGTGTATGTGAGGTGTAATGATGTCATGACTGTCCTGACCGTGAAGATGAATATGAGTGTGACACGTACCAGTGTCCTGGTTTTTATCGCTGTCAAAAGTCCAAGGTTCATGACCGTGAGTTTGTTTGTGTCCATTTCAATCACCTGTGTGATGGCTGGCCACAATGTCGAAGACACGATGATGAGCAATACTGTGGTGTGATATGTCCCCAGGAGTGCACATGTTTGGGTTTTGCTTTCTTCTGTAGTCGGCCCTTTTCAGCACAGAACCACACAGGTCTGCGCTATTTGGACGCCAAAGGCAGCGGGATGACTCTGGAACAGATGGCTTCCAACACTTTGCTGATCCACCTCAGCCTGGCTGAATGTAACATTTCCCTTCTCTCCTATAACGTGTCTCTCCCCAATCTTCTCAGGTGGATCTGAGCAACAACCATTTACGTGATATAACTTCACTGCCTTTTATTCGTATGGATAACTTGAAAAGTATAGTTTTAGCTGGAATCCGATATCAAAGGTTTTTGAATCAAGTTCGGTAAAAGGCAAAGTTCTTAAGAAATTGCGTATTCTGGATTTATCCAAAACCATGATGACACAAATTAAAGGGGGCACCCTATCTCACCTAACCAGTTTGAAAGTACTAAATTTGTCTCTATCTGACCTGGAAAGAGTTCTAGGGGATGGATTCCAGTCACTACATCAGCTTGAAATCTTTGATCCGGGGCTGTCCAATGAGATCCTTTAGAACAGATTTGTTTGCAGGCTTAAAACACCTGCGCACAATTTATACTGATGACTACAAGCTATGTTGTCGTCACAGTTTGCCAGTAGGGTTTAACATAAAACAATGCATTGCACCCCCAGATTTCCTTTCCACCTGTAGTGATTTGATTGGGCAAAATGTTGTGCGGATTGTTTTGAATGCTTTTACGATGGTGACAGTGGTGTCCATTGTGATCAGTTTAATAATGTACATACATCGTGCGTTGACTGATGGCGGCGAGAGATCAGCACAAAGAAAGATTTTATGTCATCTCTCTGTGTCCGACGGTGTCATGGGCCTGCACCTGGTCATCATCAGTGGTGCTGATGCCCTGTACAGAGGCCCGCTATGTCCTGGAAGATCTTCACTGGCGTCAAAGCACAGTATGCCAGTTGGCTGGCGTTCTGATGATGTCATCCTATGTGATGTCAGCGGTTTTGGTGTCCTGGGTCGGTGTACTGACTGCTGTGGACCTGTGGGTCACTGCCCTTGACGTCAATAGAGAACATGCCCGAGACACCTGGATCTTGGTGTTGAGCTGGATTGTCAGCGTGGGCATCGCCATCCTTCCCTCACTGCCCTTCACACCACAGCACTGGGGAAGATACAATGATGTAGCTTTCTGCAGACCTCTTCCTGTCTCCCTCAGCACTAATGATGGTGACCTCTTCCTTGGTGTCCTGGTGGTCTTCAACTTTCTGGTGGCAGCGCTTCTGGCAGTGGGATACTTTGCTGTTCACTTCAGACTTCCTTCCCTCTCAGAGACACTGCTTACAGAGAATGATCACAGAGCCAGCAGTGGTCGCACACTGAAGCCATTGATGTGTCTGAACTCTGTCTCTCGGTTCACTGTAGCTGTGGTAGTCTCCTCAGACACACGGTGGTGACTGGCAACGTGATGATTTCCATTGTGACGGTGGCACCACCCCTCTGTTCTGCTCTCAACATGTGTGTCTACAGTCTGTCCACAGTTATAGAAAACAGACGTCAGGATCAACGACAACGTCTGCTGAAAATGTTCATGGCCAATAAAAAGGCAGGGCGGAAAACAAACCCGCAAATGATTTGCATTAACTTTGAATTCACACCAATAGTTTCATGCCATTGTCTGGTTCAATTATAAGAAAAGGTGAACACTTGAACGACACAAGCGCTGTTTAATGAAAATAAAATTCTGTCAAGAAAAGACTGTTGGATACTAAACGAAGTTTCTCTGCAAAGCTGCTTCCATCAAAGAGTCTTTGGATATTGGGAACAGCTCAGCTGACTGCATTATAGTTGTCTCAGAACTGAAGGAAAAACGTTAAGAATGAAGGCTGTTACGTCCGTTAAAAATCGTTTCCGAAATTTCTGTTTATTTGCATACTGTGTAACCTACATTACATTTGTGTATAGTATCAGCTGTAAGATTGTAGCGGGCACATTCTGCCATGCAAGTGACAATACCTGTTTGTCAGGTAACAAAACAAATATATATGAAATCATGTCTTAAGGTCAAATGTTAAAGATTGTCCAAACAAACAAGAAACTAAACAAGACAGTATAATCGCAAAAATGCTCACAGTAACATTTGCATGCATACCAACAAACAGATCTATTAACATTGCATCATGTGGCAACCGTTAGTGTGTTTGAGGCATTTCAGTAAATGGAAAACTGAACACATTTACATGTTATGAATTAGAAAACAAATCTTTGTTGTTATTCTGCTAAAACAACATCAACAGTAGAAACAAAGACTGCATATGCACACACAATGTCGCCTTCGCCAGCAGTTGTATATATCCACCTGAGCTGGAGTCGGTTGTCGGCACATGTCGGCAAGCTGCTGAACTTTGCTGCAAGGGGCTCCCAAAACAGACAGGTTCTGTTCTCTTGAACAGGCTTTGTGTGCAGCCGAGGCATTTCTCCTCTCCTTGATAACAGGTGTTCTTTCCTCGGTGTAAGACATCAACGTAATCTGTTGAATGACTTGTCGTTAGGGGGACATGCTGTATTGTAGATAGCATCCCTGAAGTGTTCTCATCTTTCCCAGACGTTGACACTAGGTGGGGTCAAAAGAAATCTCTCAAGCGTTTCCTCCCTCTTTCTTGTACTTATCTGTTATGTTCGAACCAATGCAAGATGTATTCTTTTGCGTATGATACACTTTCTTTGCAATTTCTCGTCGCAGAATCCCAAGGAGTGTGCAATGGCACAGACAACGCTCTGGTATCTGCGAGTGGTAGGCTGGAGTGCCTTTTAAGAATCGATTTTCACATCTAGGATGTCTATGTCTTGATGCTTCTGGTTGAAGGGCATGTTGCTGACATAAAGACAGTGATGACAGAAAACCTCCAGCAAGCATTTCCCAGTCTCCTGACGCCAAACAGACAGGCCAAAAGTTCTGATCGTTACTCATTCTGGCCTTCTTTTCTAATGGCAGTGATGAGGTTCTCGTACGATGTGACCTTAATTTTTGCCAAGGATGTCGGCGTTGGTGCAAGCGGCCTGATTAGGATGATCAGTCCCACTCAAAATTAAAGCTGAAGTCACAAGAGTCAGTCTGTAGGTAGGATGATGATGCCCAGCAGGCTACTCCTGACCAAAACATTCCACTCCATATTTTCATGTGTCATCTGATGATTTCCCTTATCAGAACAAGCAGTTTTTTCTCCGAGGAAGATCCTAATCCCAAGAGCCTGGTGGCTTGAAGGGTGACCGTGTCCTTGTGTAGTATGCTCATCTGTCAGCTATCACTATCTTACAGGGGTCATTCACTTCTTGCAGGTCGTCAGAAAACATGACAGCATTGTTCTTACATTACAAGTGTCTAGTTTTAATAAAAGGCAGAAAATGTTTCTGATGTTGTTCATCTTAATGTATATGCGCGCGTTTTGTGAGTGTGTGTGTGTGTGTGTGTGTGTGTGTGTGTGTGTGTGTGTGTGTGTGTGTGTGTGTGTGTGTGTTTGCATCTGTACGTGCATGTGAGCAGCTGTACATGTAAGTGTAAAGGCGTTATTGGACTGGAAATAGTGTGAAGTGGAAGCTCAGAGAATGGTGATTTATTCCATGTCATAACTGATCAAAAGTATATGGATAATCAAGTACATTTTAAGTACATAAACGGTGTCATTTCTAATACCTGTATAAGGTCTCTTACCTGTTGACACAGATGTATTACACAGTCAACTCAGTTAATAATACAACCCTTGTGCACAAACAATAGACCCACAAGTACAATCAACCAATGATGCCACCGATCCATCAAAAAGTACTTCAGAACGCGTTGCTTCAATTCCCCAACCTGTGCAATCACACATTCTTCTTATCGGTCCTCTCACCACAACATACCTATAGACAGACGAGACGCACACATATGAATATGAGGATCATGCGTAAAACCACTATCCCATCCTGTCTCTCTTGAACAAAAGCATGCAAACGAACATCCATTGATCGTGTGCAACAGAGTGTGGTTCTTACATATCAATTGCCTCAGTTAGTAGATTCATGAAGTGATTTGCATATATCACTTGTGTGTTTGCCGTGCAACGCTTTGTTAATTTCTTAACAAGCCAACTCCTTCCATCTTCCAACATCCTCTACTTCCTACAAAATAAATGTAGGCCACTGAAAATCAGAGTATGCAAGATTCGAAACACACACACACACACACACACACACACACACACACACACACACACACACACACACACACACACACACATCGACTTGTCTATCTGTCCATACATCTATTGTCTGTCTATCCATCCATCCATCTATCTATCTATCTATCTATATTTATCTATCTATCTATCTATCTATCCATCCATCTGTCTATCCGTGTATCTTTATCTATGTTTCTTTCTATCTATCTATATCTCTATCTGCCTGTGTTTATATTAATTTGTGCGTGCGTGCGCGCGCGTATGTGTGTGTGTGTGTGTGTGTGTGTGTGTGTGTGTGTGTGTGTGTGTGTGTGTGTGTGTGTGTGTAATGTTATTCACTGATACTGACCTCTATGGGCTGTGTCACACACATTTCCACCTTTGAATTTTTGACAAGTTAGAATGAACCATCATATTTCAAATTCTTTATATTCCTCTTCACAGGGTGTTTTTTTTCTTCTTTTTTTTCTTTTTTATTACTAAAGACATTATATCTACTCGATTTTCCATATTTTCCTTTTTGTTTCTATGAAATGGTTCTCGGCCAGCAGATAACACGAATCCAGTGCCAAGCCTGATAAGCTCTTCCCAGAGCGAAACAGCTGTCGCTTAATTAAGCACCCACTGATTTCCCCTTCGACGGAACCTGCTGACCTCTCTTGTGAAGGATCCTTGGACTCTGACTCACAGAGGATCTTAAATGGAAAGTGGTATGGCAGACAAGGTGTGTCAGATAAGGAAGCAAATCAAATTTGTTTACAAATGCCACTGGGAAGAGTAACGGTACTAAAGACCCTAATATAATTGAAACTCATTTATTTGTGAATACATTCCCCAAACCCACCGGATAGTAACAGAAAGCAATCAAAGAACCTGTGTTTTAAAATTGTTTGGCATGACAAGCAGTTAAATCAAACAAATCTACTCTATAAATGTGACCAACTGAAGATAATGATATACGAATACCAAATGTGGAAGCATTTATACAACTTAAACCGCCTTGATGGAGGAAAATGATCACATGAAATCTTAACAGGAAAACGTTGTTTCAACACCTTTGTCCATAAGTAGATAGATTACACCGGCTTGCTTGAAGAAATATGTAGATTACAAGATCAACGAGTTTTATTAACTTCCTTCATACAACAAAATAAGTACACATCTCTCTCTCTCTCTCTGTGTCTCTGTCTGTCTGTCTGTCTGTCTGTCTGCCTCTCTCTCTCTCTCTCTCTCTCTCTCTCTCTCTCTCTCTCTCTCTCTCTCTCTCTTCCCTATTCAGGGCGAGGACTGGATGTAAAAAGCACATCAGTGCTTATCTATTATCCTCGTAAATAAAGAATTTTGTCTTGTCTTGTCTTGTCTCTCTCTCTCTCTTCTCTCTCTCTCTCTCTCTCTCTCTCTCTCTCTCTCTCTCTCTCTCTCTCTCTCTCTCTCTCTCTCTCTCTCTCTCTCTCTCTCTCTCTCTCCCTGTGGTAAGTTGTTGTTGCGGCCACACACCAAAGAACAGGTTCGTCTAATTCTGTCGGTTGTGTGCCAAGGACAGGGTCTCTGCAGGTCGTTTTCTGTCTGCTCGGCAACGTTTATCAATCCAGTTTTTTTCCTGCGTAGCAAGCAACAGGGAGGAGAAGATACCAAAGAGTGTCAAAGGAGCACGCAGCCTTTTTTGACACCACTCTTCAAGATGAATCGTCGTACTGGACAGTGCCATTTATGTTTTCACGGAAGGAAGTCATCATTTTCAGAAGCTTCGAGGACATCCAATCAGGTGAAGCAGGATGAAGAGGCCTGATCTGCTGACCAAGTCCAACGCCTTGGTCAGGTCCTTGAAGGCGATGAACAAGGTCTTCTCTGCTTGCGGCACTACTCTTGAAGCTTCCTCAGGGAGAATATCATGTCGCTCGTCGACCTCGCAGCTCTGAAACCACACTGTGCCTCTGCGTACAATCGTTCGGCAAGTAGCTGCAGCCTGTTGAGGATGACGCAGGCTATGCCAACAATGCTGAGGAGGGATATTCCGCAATAGTTAATGCAGTCGCTGCAGTCCCATTTTGTTCTTGTATAGTATAATGATGTTTCCATCGCGTTTGTAATTGCATATGGTCCCTTCCTTCCAACACTGCAGCAGAAGCTCATTTACATGACTGAGGAGAGACCTCTCCATGCTGGCTATGATGACTTCTGCCAAAATGCCTTTGCTACCCAGAGCTTTACCACACGCCAGCAAGTCAATAGCTTTGCTGTGTTAATCACAGGTGGGTGGGGCGTCGAACTCCTTTATGACAGGCGGGGAGATAGTGTTTTCAATGGCTGTGTGGGTGACTGAGTTCTCCCTGGACTACAGCTCCTGGTAGTGCTCTGTCCATCCCTCCATCTGTTTCCTGTTGTCGGTGAAGACCTCCCCCGATGTAGACTTTGGAGGTGCGATCTTGATGTCACTAGGACCAAACGCTTTCTTCAGGTACGTGGCGTGGATGTTGTCACTGTCGGCTGAGATCTGCATGCCCTGGCACAGTTTCAGCAGTGCTCGCTGGCGCATTTACAGGCAATCTGCTGTGTGTTCTTGTGAGCTTTTTGGAGTGCGGCTAATGTCTTCTTTGTCGCTTGCGAGCTTTTCAGTGTGCAGCTTGCTTAGCAGCAATGGCGAACTCCATCTCCATGATTCCTGCTTCAAACCAGTATTCATTCTTTCTCACTCACTTCCCATAGGTGTCTAAGGCGGATTGGTGGGTGGCATCGCAGGTGTGGTTCCACCGTGATAAAGTGCTATCTGTCTGACAGTCCTTTAGGCCTTGCCAATGGCCCTATGTAAGCCTTCGCGCAGTTCGAGCACTGACGTCATGGCAGTGGTGATTCGAGGACGTCCCTTTCGCTTGGAACGGCGGATTCGCTTGAGCCGAAGACGCACCTTGCTGCCGACCAGAGAGTGGTTGGTGCTGCAGTCAGCACTGTGGTAGACGAGCACATGGTTGAGTAAGGGTGATCACGAAGTCCAGCTGATGCCAGTGACGGGTTTAGGGGTGTCTCTAGGACACTCCGTGGTGTGGTGTGGTGGGGAAGAAGGTGTTCGTGATACAGAGGTCGTGGAAGGAGCAAAGCTCAAGTAGCTGCTGTCCATTCTCATTGAGCTTGCCAATGCCGAAGTGGTCGATGCATCGGGGCCAGGAACTGTGGTCTACGCCAATCCGGGCGTTGAAATCCCTTGGTAAGAACAGGTGTTCCTCTGCAGGAACCTCTCTGATCTTGGAGTCCCGCTCTTCATAGAAATCATCCTTAGCTTCGTCTGTTGAGCAGAGTGTGGGGCGTAGAATGCTAAGAATGCTTGTTGGTTCTGAAGAGGTCGTGAGCCGGAGAGAGAGGATTCATGGTGTCTCTTTGGAAGGTGTTTCAACTGGCAATAGGAGAGAGGTTCGCATTACAAATCCTACGCCATACAGTCGGTGCTCCTCTCCAGCACGCAGAAAGTGATCCATTTCAGTGCAAATTAAGTGCAAATGATCATGGTATGACCAAGTTCGGTTTCTCATTAGTACATATCGGATAATCAGCCTGTTTATTTTACAGAATTCTGGTCTTGAAAACGGGAAATAAAAATGCATCAGAACCTTTGACAGTCAAACAGTGGTGAGATAGCTGACTTTGGTAATGCACATGCATGAAATTATGTATTAAGTATTAAGAGAGAGTGAGGGGAGGGTGTGGGTGGATAGTGGAGACTGTGAATATCTAGTCAGAACTATTAAAGTGTCCGTAGTAGCATAGTTTGAAGCTATTTATAATTCCCATTTATCAATGAATGAGAAAAAATGAGAATTGTGACAGTGAAGGGTTATTACCAGTTTTGGCTGTACACTGGATGGCAGATTTCTGTTCTACCCTCACACTCATAACATATCAAGTCATCGTGAAGAGTAAGTCACAAAACTGAGGTCAGTGGGTCTTTCCTCACTGTCACTGGGTCTTTTCCCAAAACTCAGCCGACAAAAAAGATACACCCAAATGTGCGGATGGGGCTTATAAAAGTGCTGTCTTCAACTGCCAAACAAACCAGCTGGGAGCAAACCTGCACCAGCTATGGAAGCCTGCAATATGTTCTCGTAGGGTGCATCCATGCACAAGGCATTCTATCAAGACGTCGAGGGACATAATTGCTCCTTGATGGATGCCATTGTCTTATGTCCACCGGATGTGACACGACAGAACCTCAACGGGAGCGTTCCCAGGGGTGTCCCAGCCCCCATATTTCCTGCTTGCAGAGCCCACTGGTGAAAAACTCCGCAGTAAAACAACTTCCGTGTGCATCCGACAGCCTCATTCGTTGCTGTTCCGGTGAGGACAATACAACTCCAGACACGGCCAAGCTTTAGCGATGAGGTCTCACATGCTCTCTAAAGAAAAACCAATGTTACACTCTTTCGACTTTCAAATTTTACACAGCCAAGAAGCATTACAATGATGGTAAAACCGAGAGCGTTTCACGTTGGCAAGCAGGCTACTATTTTCAGAAGATAACTTCTGAGCATGCACAGGACCAATATTCTTTTCAGTGGGCATCCTGTGCTTTGATTATCTCACATTTTGCGTGATGGTTTTTCGCAAAGAAAAGAAATTTTCATGTGGACCTCAACTGTCGCCTTTTATGAGTGAGCCGGTGATGTGTCTGTTTGAACCTGTCACACAGACTGAAACCCCACGACAACAGTTGTTTTTCTTGACTCCACCTTAAGTTTACAGACAAAAGAGACTTTGCTGCATTGATCGCTAAAATTAAATCATTGAACAGGCAGAGTTCCACATCAGTTTAAAGAATTGTGCAAGCTTTAGTACGGACACAGAAGAAAAGATCCCGATATATTTCTCTTTTTTGCATGCATTAAAATTTTGCATGCATTAAAATCATCGTTGTAATTTTTAAAATTTCCCTTGACACACTTCATCCTCTTTATTTGTCTATTTTCGTGAATTGAAAGTTTTTTGTTTTTGTTTTTGATTTTTTTTTTTTGTGGCATGGTAAAAGTCATCTTTGTTTAATTATCTTTAAAAGTAAAGACAATGTGGGGAACTAATTAGCCATTTTAAGGACAACTTTATGGAGTCTACAAATGCTGCTTGTCAATAAATGTCCTGCTTACTTGGGTGACTAGAAAGAAAAAGAGCTTGTGTCAATGCTTGTGTTTCTCTTTTATCTCTAAGTGTTGCCATTCCATATTCTTCATCACAATATGATGCTGAAACAACTTCAAATACGTTTATCACTGTCACTGCTGTCCACTGATTAATGTCATTTACTAGTGATCGGAAGTAGTTGGCAACAGAAAAGGTTAAGGTATCATCACGATCTCTCCTCCCCTTCCACTCCCCCTTCTCCCCGTCAACTTCACCCACCAAAATGGCGTTCAATCTCACAATCTCCCATGCGTCTCTTCAGATACTACATTTTGTTGGGGTGACAGAAGAATAAAATGGCATCCCCCTTGGTTGATTTTTATCGTACTCAGCCGCTTGTTTGTTCAGTTCTGTGGTCCGTGGGACACTGTGTTCATGTGTGTTCAAATCAAGTTCAATCTGTGAGTCGATCACCACAAAGCACCCTCAAGATGTTCCTTATAAGTTAAATCTTTGAGGTCATCTATGAGCAAGGTCTAAGAAACGACTCTACTTGATACAGCAACCTTTCTGATTTCAACACAGCTACTACGTGGTCAAGCACAGACTCAAGAGGGAAAGAGTATGGATCCATGAATACATCCTGCTATGTATATGTTTTTGCCAAGCGTTTTAGCAAAAGACCCTCTTTCAGACCCTGCCATGGCATTTTTCTTTTCTGCACAAACTGCATGACAGCCCTTTTACAAACAAGTATGTCATTTGAATGAATGAATGAATAGAACAGGATCATCTTTCAAATGCTTTGTGTCTAGAATTACCATGTTTACAGACAATGGTCAAGATATTTTGATCCTGTGCACAAACCAAGAATTGGTAAAGAAATTCAAACATTTAACATGAC